>PQWD01008478.1:0-104419 GCA_019425675.1 Leucinodes orbonalis
GTATAATAACTATGCTAAATAACGGCTCTTGAAAAGAGACATCGATATATCTATTTCATTCTTGCAATAACCGATAAGAGATATGCAAATATTACGCACACAATGCCATTTTGTTTTTGCTTCTGACGTCAGAGTTCCGTATAAATTATTTCATGAAGCACGTGGTCTCCGCGAATGTAGAGTTTGTACATATTTTGTTCGTTTCGCTACTTATGAGTATGTGAATCCTAGAAAGTAGAATAAGAAGCAGCGAATGAGGAATCGAAGCTGAAGTATTGGTCTGAAGTAAGAAATTCTGCAGAACATAAAGACTAAACATCATTATTAAGTATACTGTCGTGCGGTCTTCAAGCATTCGGCTTCTACATTTAATATACCTAAATATAGCATTTATATGTTAAAAATCATAAATGAGAGCACAGTCATCAGTGAAAGTATTGACAATTTTACAAATATCCATGCACTGGCAGAAACTTTTTTCCGTCGAATTGAGATAAATAAAACAAAACAAAATATGGTTGATAATTACATTTTGGATAAATATATTACAACATGAGCCATCAGCGCTCGTCAATTGCCCGGCGAATCTGTAAAAAAGACAACAGAAGTAAAAATAAACATTTTTTTTGTCACACTGCGTTCACTGACGCGGTACCCTAAAGCAGACTCATTGCCGTTTTCAATTATAGAACGTGTACACCTGAAATGCGATTGTTGACCCACCTCGCTCTATGGTTACAAATGTTTTTTTAAAACTCGCTTTTTTTAGACGGCTTCCAGACGGTTTGGGTATTTTAATGGCGCGAATTACGTTTCGTTAAGCCGGCGAAATATTGGCCGTTTATACGCACTTGCGTGCTGTCATTAGGTATTTTTTTATCACTAGTATTTGCGTACGCATTCCACGGAATGTACTGGTGTGATTTTGATAATTTACAGTGTTTAAATTTCGTTTAGATAATTGTGGAGTTAGCGTCACGTTACATAAAACAGCGTTATTCAGTTTAATGAACTCCGTAAATTTGTATGGTGTTATGAAATGCAAGTTTTTAAATTATTATGTAATTTAGTATCTTTATAAATAGTACTATATGCATATAAACAGCGATACAAACGGACCATAATGTTTAATTAACGCACAATATATTTTTACAGCTTAATTTAGGCTACACTTAACTTTTTTATACCAATTGCATTTTAATAATCTGTTTTACGTAATTAAATTTCATAATAAAGTCATTAGCTGCAATTGTCATATTCTTAAATTATAAAAAGTATCTATAAATATAATATTTAACGATAAGTTAAAATAACATGATCATTGTTATGACATAACAGCATTGGCGCTTTTGTAAATGACTCTAAAACGTCTATTTTTATGGTACCCATAAAAGGACACGCTCGGTATGAGTGAATCAAATCACTTGACTTGTCTATGGTTAATTTAGATAGCTCGGAGTCATTTATGTGATATATTGAATGGCTTTTTATGTGCTAAGTACCTCTACTTGTCAAAGCTATAAGGAAGTTATGATCGGTTAACTCAATAGAAATTCAGGCTTATATGTAGAAAGTTATTGGATTCGATTCAGGTGGGTAATTATACATTTGCTCAGAAAGTAAGACTTGGGCAAACGATATGAAAAGGTAGCTGGCAGAAACCAAAATAGTTGGACCTCATAACGAATTGAAATTATTTGGTATAAGAGACCCAGCATATTTGTCACGGGAGTCGTAGAACTTTGTTGACGGTAAATAATTACTATTAACTCTTTTTGGTTTTCTTAAAGGTAAGCCTTATTAAATTATTGGGGGGAAAACATCATTTTAGACTCGGTACTGAGTCGTCTAGGAGGTACCACCGCAGTGCCAGATATCGTCCCGTTATAGAAGTGTTTGCACTTCTGTTACTGGAGGAGGGCACTGTAGTTAGTAAAATTATCGGGTATGAGAGACCTAACATCGGTGGCGTGCTTAGGGCAGTTGAGTACCTGCTATTATTTATTTCCTTTACCACTAAGTTCATTTTTCATTGTGAGGCGTATCACGCAATACCAGGTTAGTGAACTGACTGTCTCTTTCGCTTAATGTCAAAAAACTTGATACGTCTGAAAACGCGAATAAATACTAGTTGAACCTACTTGAATTCGCGACGATGCGATGGCACAAACCTAGCGTAATACAGAGCCATATCGAAAACATTGGACAGAATAATTCTATAATACAATTAATGTATTGATGACGTCACGTTTTTCCGTGCAGTACTTAGGCTACAAAGGTTTTTTGATGATCTTCAATGAAGATAATGAAATTCTCAGCCATCGAACCTGCCCGTGTTTGCGATCCCGAAAATAGTCCGCACTAGTGTTGTGCCACGGCTTATTGCCAACGTATTTTATTAGGGTCGCAAGCGTGAAGTGAAATAGCAACTTGCATCATCTGTGATGCACTTTGACTACTACTTGAAGAGGAAATGCGCCGTTCGGGTGTTAAGTCAGGACTTAAAATAGATTTCATTTGATTTTCCATTTGCATGGACGACAGAAAAAATCTAAAATCCGCAGATCCTCACAAATCGGTATGCCTAATTTAAGTATCGAGCTTGCTTTTTGTAGAGTTAGTTGGAGAGCTTCGGTGGCTCATTGGTGTATATTTTTGATTTCCGATCTGAACGATACAGGTTCAAAGCCACATACCAATGTTTATTCGAATTTTCGAAATTATGTAGTCTTTCCGACGCTCTGACGGTGAAAGAAAACTTCGTGAGGAAAGCTGCGCACGCCTACGGAAGACCAGTGTCGAGGCGCCTCGTGTTGCCTCGACATAATTATTTTATGCTGATTATGAGCCTATTCAGAGATATTGGTATTATTTATTATTTTATGTACAAGAATGAAAGGATTTTGTTTAAATGATTTTTTAATCACTGAAGTTTGTTATTATGTTTCACTGAATAAATATGTACTTACGAAGAAAATCAAAGGTTGTGCATGCAGTCAGCCAATCGCGGGTAGCTCGTGTCTCTCGGTGAGGTCATATAATGAGCTGATATGTGGTAAAAAGCCAATAAATATAGTATTTATTGGCTTCTAGCCTACACTAGCAAGAAGACATTTCAATACAGAAAATTAACAATGCTAAAAAGAAAAAGTTTTCACAGGATCTCGAGTATTTGTAACGATTCTTAACGTCAGTAATCAAAGGACGTTCGTTAGACGGAGTAAGGACTCAAGCTTACAAAGAGGTTAATTATAGAACGCTGAATCGAAGACAGTATGCCGATTGCGCAAGAGATCTATGTTAGAAGGAATAGTCTTAGTTGGATGTTTAGTGGTAAAAATAGACGTGGAAAGTATTACGCTTTGAAATTGTGGAGTGAATTGTACGAGTATTACTTATTACGTTAAATATTTTTGTACATAACTCAATAAAAAAAATCTGTATCTTGCGCAAAATGCGGGAGACCTATGTCCAGCAGTCTATGTAGAGCGACGGTGGCTCAATGGTGTGGTGTGTGTGGATTGTTGCCCTCCTACCGGGAGGGCTGAGGTTCAAATCCCGCCACGTACCATTGTGCTTTCGAATTTTTGAAATTATATGTACGTTATCCGACACTCTAGGGTGAAGGAAAACATCGTGAGGAAACCTGCGCACGCCTGCGAAGAAATTTAAAGGTTGTGCGTGAAGTCGTACAACCTGCAATGGGCCCGCGTGGACGACTAAAGCCTAAACACCCTATACGGGTAGGCAACGTTTAATGAGCTAATGATGGTGATGTCCAGTTGACAACCCATTTGGTGTAATGGTTAAGACGTCGGCTATTACACCAATGTTACCAGGTTTGTTCCCCGGGCAGTACAAACATTTGTATGCATGAACATGTCTGTTTGTGGTGGTCAGGGTATTTTCTATGTATAATATGTATTTAAAAAAAATTAAGTATGTTTATCCGTTGTTTAGTTTCCATATTACGTCTAATGCTTAGTTTGGGGCTAGATGGCGCTGTGTGAATTTCAGTGAATATTTTTTTTATTTCATTTTATTCTTCTTGGTTATTATGTTCTTCTAGTACCTACTGCTTATTTTTTAATTAGATAATGAAAAGTATATAGGTAGTTTCATTTATACCTAGTTGAAAGGGTTTTAATTGAAGGCAGAACCTCTAAGTTATATATGTCCTTGTACCTAGTCTCGTAGCCGACGACTCAACCATTACATCAGAAGGCTCGTCATAAAAAACATTTATTTATTACGATACTTTTGATGTTAACAGTACCATCCTGAATTTAGTAACAGTTATTTCAAAACATCAGAAACTGCTTATCTTGCCATTGAGTCAGAGCAATAATAATTTTATTCAAAATATTATCGGTTCTGTGATTGCTTAATCTATGCTTTGAATATAAAGATTTGTACAGATTATGGTATATTTGGAATCAGTTATCGGGAAATGCATTATGAAACCAGTATATTTTTATATGGCTTCCTGCTGTTTAATAATACGTTTTGAAGTTGACACAACTTATTGACATAAAATCTATGTAATTCAAACATTCGATACTGATAGTGCGTAAATGGTATTATTAACACATTTTCAATATTGTTATGGTGTGTTTATTCGGAAACTATATTGGTTCCAATAAATAAATATTATATACTTGAACATTTGATATTTATTTTTAATTATTTCGTGTTTAGTTTGATCGTTTTAAGCAGGGATGGTATTAAAGAAAACCATTTGGTATTTTTTATTTTAATATTAATAAGAAATTATACTAAAACTAATGTTAATGTGTAAATGTATAGCGTCGGTGGCTCAATGGTGTGGATTGTCGCCCTCGTACCGGGAGGGCTGAGGTTCAAATCCCGCCACGTATCAATGTGTTTCGAATTTTCGAAAAATATATGTACGTTATCCGACGCTCTGACGGTGAAGGAAAACATCATGAGGAAACCTATGCACACCTGCGAAGAGATTAAAGGTTGTGCGTGAAGTCCTCCAATCCGCACTGGGCCCGCGTGGACGACTGAAGCTCACTCTATACGGTAGGTCGTGACCCCTCGGTGGGATTATTTATGAGCTGATGATGAAATAAAAAGCTGTAACTCTAGAAGAATGAGATATTTAGGAATGCGTATAAAATCTAACGCTAAATTATTTCCTATTATCTGTCCTATGATATGTTGGCATATATATGATCTGTGTATTGCCGCTTAGGCTCGGAAAGATAGCCTTTTGAAGATCAATGAAATTGTTCATGTTACTGCATATTATACCCCTTTGTGGTCAGTAACGCAGTATGACAATCCTGTTATATTTATGGTCTTCCTCCTTTAATGCTAAGGGCTCTAGAGTTCTATGATAGCTTTGAAGATGTTCAAGTTACACATTTATTTTTCAGCTTAAGCTAAACTATACAACCCTGTCTGCTATGACGCCATAACGTCAGACATAATTGATTTTCTATTGTGGCTGGATACCCGGCGCTCAGCTGGTGCACAGAATTATAGGATTAGGGTATGCAAAATGAGTGACAGTAATCGCAAAATCAATAAATAATTTACATTTTGTCAAATGAGTGCTATTAAAGACAGCAAATTGTCTATAGTTTCAAATCTGCAGAGGAAAATGGCGAATAAGTGGGAATCATTAAATATTCGTTTTCTGAACGCACAGGGTATGCACTGCTATTTGCGTATATGTAGTGCACTCCACTGCCGGCGTTCGATGGTTAAAGGATTTAGAATGCTATTATTTTCACAGAGATTCTGTTTAATTATTTAATCGGAGTAAGTATTTAATAACAAAATTTATATTCCACGGAGGTTAACTATGGGTACGTAAATGTTCAAAAAGAGATCATATCCATTTTAATTTTATGTTAATTACCTGATTTGTACTGGTTCTGGTCCTAATACGAAGCTAAGAGGTAAAGAAAAGTCAGGGCCGTCTCTAGATCATGCGGCGCCCGTGTGCAAACATTTACCTTGCGCCCCTAACAAGCGCGCGGTCCTCAGGAACTCTAATGCGAGCGGCGCTCGGCGCCCGTGTTCAACGACACCACCCACCTAAGGGAAACACGCCCCTAAGAAAAGCCTTGTTTTGATTAATTATATGGCTTAATGTTTACACAGACCTATAACATCTCGAAACATAGAGTCATTGGAACTCTCCATAATAAAATCATTTAAGTAGTTTCCGTTCATTTCGATCCAAACATTGAGCCAGTCAGTCTGTTTTAAATTCAAACAGTTAAACCGTTCCCATATATTTCCATCATCGTTATCCAAATTTCCGTTCAGATGTTAAAGACGTTTCCGATAAAAACAACCGGTTGAAATGTTTTCTCTGCGTTATCTTTGAGCTGTATAATTTTTGTGTCAACCCTGCATATCATAAAGACACATCAATTAGCGGAATCTACTATCAAATATCAACGGTGTGCATTAGTATGCGGTTGGTGTACCGGACGAGATTCCAATTCAAATGCATTGACCATAAGGTCGGGGCAGCTGAAAAATGAGGTATCTAGCAGACTACCAAAATAATATATTAACAGAAAATGTATCATCAATCAAACCCAACAATTCTGTCTACTGAGAAATTTCGAGTTTTTCGATATCACTTACTTGAAATGTGACACTTCAAAGATTATGATTTGTAGCAGGTTGTTTGTTTTTATTTATGCGTTCGATAGTGTTAGTGGCGTGCACTCCATATATGCAAATAAGCAGCGCTTGTGCGTCTCGAAAAATGACCAACACATTAAATGATTTCCACTTATTCACCCATTTCCTCTACATATTAAATACCAGAGGTGATCTGCTGTCAACAGCACTTAATTTAACTAAGATGTAAATTATTTATGGTTTTTGCGATAAGTGTCACGCACTTTGCACACCCTGGATAGTGTATGGTGTGCATGCGTTATGTGCTAGAGGTTGGGGGTTGATAAATTGATACTTTTGTGGAGTACAATTCTGATTAATTTATTTGCATATAAATTAATCGACGTTACCAATAATAAGATTACTATTTATTTTCTTTGTTGAGAACAAGCAATTTATTGATTTTGTAAAACTTCAGGTTATCAGTAAGTACTCAAAATAAATTTTCTATCGAACTCGAAAATGTGTTCTTAATTGCAATCCTACCTAATTATAGCTTAAAATATTATTTACTCAAACTTCAATTTATTTTATTCTTTACATAATATTTAAATATTCAGTCATTTAGTAAGATTCTGGGAGCAAACAAATAAATCTTTTTAGCTATACATCAGCTCCCAGCGTTGTGTACTCTGCGACCCGAGATTTATGTGTATCTTTTGTGCCTCCTTCCTTATGCAGACGTTTATAGATCATTTGTCAAGACTAACTCACTTGTATCCGAGTGACTCTAATGTGTGTTGTTTACTGCCTCAGCGCCATGGTATTAATCTTTTAAATCTTTAGTAATACCGCCATTTTCCCCACAAAGTTCGTATCGAGCGTGTCGAAAGCATTTGTGCTGCACACACAATAGTTTCAATTGAAGTATTTTCTGGTAATTAGGAATCAGTTAGAAATTATATTTTTCCATGTACACATTTTAGAGACCATTATTATTTCAAAATATGTGTGAATATATTTCACATCATTGTTTATTAAAGGGCCTAGCTCTTGTCGGTTGAACACATATGAAGCGACCGCCAGCTTTCCCTGCATTCCGACTTATATAAAATAAAAATTATGTCCTCCAATTATTGTAATAGTAGAAATTAAGAAATAAACTATGTGGTAATATGAATACGTAGAAATAAATACACCATAGATACTTGAATGTGTATGGAAAATCTGATTTTACGACGTTATATATAAATATACATGTATCCTTGGACATATAAATGTATCCTTGTATAATGAACTGAAATAAATATTTTTTATTTTTTTTTATTTATCACTTTATCTAAATGTGACGACAGACTTTTACCTTGTTATCAGAATTAAATAAATTTGGTACAAACTAAATATTTTAGAAAACAAATAGATATTGTTTACTTAATACTCGTACGTAAGATACATGAATAAAACTAGACAATTTCAGAACATCAATTCGCGTTGCCAAAATTAAAAACAATTGCTTCCCCGCTGTCACATCAACCATCGTCTACAATTGTGGTTTATAAGAGTATTGCTCCTATTTGGACACCAAATGTACCCAATTAGATAAAGTTTGAAGTCGCCGCGGCTAACTTTGATTGACGTCTGATAGCCACAGTCAGCTTTCATTAGGAACAAAACTAGAATCTAGACGGCTGGTTTTATGTAGTGCAGTCTAGAGATCTTGACTGTCTAGATACATGAAATTACATTGTCAGATACATTGTACTTTAATCTCTTCAACCTATCGCAGTCCACTGCTGGACATAGGTCTCCCCCATTTTGCGCCAGATATCCCGCGGCCCTCCGCGGTTCTCATCAAGCTTCCACCAGCTAGCCGAGACGCGGTCTCCACTCCAGAACTCGTCTGGCTGTCGGTTCTGCGACATACGTGACCAGCCCACTGCCACTTCAACTTGATGATCCGGTGGGCTATGTCGGTAATTTTAGTTATCTTACGGATTTAATCATTTCTGATCTTATCCCTAAGAGAGACTCCAAGCATAGCTCGCTCCACACATACATTGTATTTTAATATGCATGTGTAACTAATTAAATTTATGACTTTATAGTGACAGCAATAATGTACGCAACAATCTTAAACACCTTCAATAAGGTAGATCATATCGTCTAAATAGGTTCCGTAATTATATTTTCTGCGACTATTACTTTTTGTAATAAATAATCTAAGCTCAAATGTGACTGAAACATCGGATACTGTACGGACTTTAAATAGTAATGTCCTTGTATACGTAGGCTACATGCTTTAATGCTATTCACAATATAAAATCTTTAGCACGAAGGTACGTGACCAAAGGCACGCAGTAAGTCTACTGAAGCTAAATATTCAATGTGTCTAATTCTGTGCCAAATGTCATAAATTACAATTACGTTTCTTACTATCTCGTGACACTATTGTTATATTTCTAAGATAATAAATGACATCAGTATCAATAGAAGAAATGTATTCATCACTTTGCAGCCGATTGTGGGTTTCAACTGTTTTATTATCATTTTATCACCAACATTATTAGTTCAATTCACGCAACATACCAACTCATTCAAAAGATGTGATTAATTGGCGAACATGATTACGTGATAGGTGATACTAATGAAAAAGATACAGACATGACAAATAAGTCATTGTTACAGTAAATGACTGTAGATGTGTTTGTAGACGGCCGAGTGAACGTTGACTTAGGAATGATGAGTTTAAAATGATGTCATTTATATTTGACAGTGCGATCCGATTTAATCTAGTACAAAACAAGAAAATATATGTAATTCGTAAAAAATATATAAAACGGAATGCCATTGCGTAAATTGGTTTCTGATATTCCTCGTAGGTATTGCTTATTTATTTATTTAACAATTTTAATTTAATTCATGAGTGAACTTCTAGGTATATGTTCACTCATTACAAATGTCTTCGATTACCTTTGGAATGATCTAAATATTATGTATTAAAAACTTTGTTCGAAGATGGAAATGTCAACGCTAAACTCTTACGTAATTAATTTAAGTTGTTCTAATAAGAACAACTTAAATTAATAACTTACTAACTAACTAACTTAATAAAGACTAAGAGAAACTTAACTTAAGTTGTTCTCTTAGTCTAAACAATAGTTTAGACTAAGAGATCATTGTTAACTGGTATTATCAAATAAAAACTTATTATTAAATATTGTCCTTGGTCGTAGTTATGAAAAATATAACGATGGTAAGTTCTTTTGTTAAAGCATAATTAATGGCTTCTGTTATCACATTTAGATAAGTTTTATCATAAATCAAGTGTGTTAATATAGGATTTAGACAGTTAATGAAATATGACAAACATTATTTTGAAACATGGTTCCTCGTTTTGCACCTAATTCATTACTAGTAAAGATAGTGTGTTTAGTAGAGCGAATATCAGTATACACTACAAGGAAATTTGGATTACATTTTATATCAGAATTTAATTAATTTTATACAATGATTTAAAAAAGAATGGATTTGTGATATGCTCACAAAACAATCGAAAAAAGTGTTCCGAATGCAGTGACAGCACACACACATTTCGAACACATTTACCTAAACAAAAGAGGACAAACTGTATTCTCTTCGGCGGTTCGTCTTTGAGGCACGGATTGCGTATCTACCTTATATATACAGAATATCCTTTAATTTATATAAAGATATTTTGGTTGTATTATGTTATTCCTATTATATTTCCAATTTCGATATACTATATCCCCTTAAAAATTCCATAAGATTTTCTAATAGCCGCATGTGTTGTAATACGCTAACCGGTGCATATCATTGACGTAGGTGCTAAAACCAAAGCTTCAGTGGCCAGTCACAAACGTGCAGAAACTAATGCAACGTCTCCATACGAAACCTGCAATCGATCAAACAAAACAACGGCACAAATGAGCATGATCAGTTCATTGATTAACCGGTGGGCGGCATGATCTCGAGTGCCGGCGGCTGCGCGTGCGTCTAGGAATAGTCGATTGGGTGCGCCCGCGCAAATATCGACGCTAATTTTGTCGCGCCGTCCGGAGTTATGCATTGTCCGATGTCACTACCGCTTCTGGATTTGGGACTAACGAACGTTAGGTTATTTTCATACGCAACCCGTTTTCGGGGATTACAGTAGAGTTACTTTCATGACATCTCATGTCTTATTAGAGCCTGTAAGGTTGAAAACGTTTAATGCATATAAAAATATATTATATTTGCAACAATAATATATCTAATATATATGCCATTTATTGTGGCATATATATTATATATAAGCCTATATCTAATATGTCCATGCATATTCTTATAAAATGTTGGCATTGCATTTAAAAATTCCAGCCCTCAAAGATTATTTAAAAGGTCCTAAAAAGGTGACAAACATCAAATGAAGTCATCCAAAATGTTTTTAGGGATTAAGGTGGCTGGATACAGCTATATTTAGATTTAAACATGCAAATAAATGTGTCTCAGGATTGTAAATCAAGTTCTTTTGGTTACCTGCTATTAATCCTAAATGCACGTATTGTTTGAAATGAAATGAAGACTACATTTGCTGTTAATATTGTTATTAATCGAAACAATAAAACAATATCAAATTTTAAAACTATATAAAATTGACGACATAATAATATTTATAAATACGTTGTACTCATTTGTAAAATGAAAAAAAAAAAACAAGAATAAACCTCGCATTTTAAATAAATTTAATTACGTTTCGACTAGTTAAATTACATAAATTAAATAATATTAGAGATAATTTCCAAATTCTTATTCAAAACATAAAGAAGCTGAATACCTGATGCCTACATAAAAAGCTTAATATAACTGGTTTAAAAGTAAATGTGTATTTTGTCACATTACAAAATACCGACCCATAATAGCTGATGCGTTCAAAAATAGCACACCTTTAAGAGTTTTTGAGTAGGTATACTAATTTACTAAAAACATGATATTCTAATAGAAACAGTAGGTACGCAACACATTGTCATAGCTAGTGGTTTATCTCGGGCTCGACTTCCAGTAGGTGTATTTAACTTTTACAATTTTACTTGGTTGCTAAATCATTCTATAACAAGACGTGCGTCTGTTCCTATGGTGTAAGTATTATTGATAAGAGGTCATCATAAATCGCTGGGTAGAAAAAAGCAGAGGACCGGGATATCTGGCGCAAAATGAGGGAGACCTTTGTCCAGCAGTGGACTTGTTTTATTAACATGTTGTATTTCTAAGGTTACTCTTCTATTTCTTAATCATTGACAGCTTAACATCGTTAATTAATAAATGATGAATCAAAAGTTGAAACGTCAATTCCGTTATCATTTCTCTCACTGTACTAAATCTGCTTCTGTAAACTTTATTCAGGCCAGGGTTTCCCAAGTTCAAGATTGATTATATCAGCTCCATTTGTTAGATGCAACCGTACCAGTGTTGCCGAACTATCAATAGTTGGACTATCGATAGTTGACCTCGAAAATCATCTATCGACAGGCCTATCGATACTGTACACACAAACACACACACACACACACACACGCACACGCACACACCACACAAGTCATACGCACAACGCACACTAACATAGACACACAACTTATTATTTTTTCGTGTTCATTTTTGTCATAACGCATTATCATATGGTTGCATTTCATACAACTTACAACATGTACAATCTTGTAAAAATATCGAGGAATCACTGATATGGGAAATACAGTTTTTACTATTTTCCATGTCAGGGACTTACCCTTTGATTCAGCATTGTAATATAAGCCCCGAACAAAGTATTGCATACTGCTTGTAAAGATATCACTGTTGGGTTATGAATAAATGATTAATTATTATTATTAGTATTGATTCACTGCAATACTATCGATAGTATCGATAATATTAAATTTTATATCATACTATCGGCTTTGTAAATTACACCACATATCGATAGTATCCATACTATTGATCGTGGCATATTTTTTTTTATTTTATAATTATGATGGGCTTGCTCTTGAGCACAGACTATCCTAATGGAATAGATGCTCTAAGATGGAGCGAGCGTTGCTTGCCAGAAAAAGCATTTTTTAAATGCCACGGGGTTGTATGTTATGTTAAGGTTAGGCTTTTTCTAGGCAAGCTCGCTCCATCTTAGAGCACGTCTCTTCCATTAGGATAGTCTGTGCTCAAGAGCAAGCCCATCATAAATAAAAAAATCGATAGTTGGTGTAATTTACAAAGCCGATACGATAGTATGTCAATATTGCGCTACGATACTATCGATAGTATTGCAGTGTACCAACACTTAAACTAAGCTAATCGATAGTATCGATAGGCCGATCGATACTATGCTTTGTTTTAACTATTGGTGAGTTCGATAGCCTATCAATAGTCGACTATGGAGCGGCCATACTGAACCGTACAATATAATCTTCATCGGATTTCAAACACGTCAAAGTCGTGCTCCCTTCATGAAACTATTGAAGATCAAAGTGAACCGGAGACGTGCTAGACGCAGTTGTCGATGCCAAATCTTCGCTAAAAGATGACATCTCGAATAGTGCCATTTCTAATGGCCTGGGCCCAGTTTTCTTGTGTTATTTCCGTACGTGACGCGGCGGGGTCGGCGACCCGTGTGTTATCTGCGCTTATCGTTTTTGTCCTTGCGTAGAAATGTTATGTGATTTTTGAGTTTATGTAGCTACTGTTTAAGATAAGTCAGGGAATATTTAAGGGGACAGTTTTGAACATAATTTGGTGTTACTGGGTTGAGATTGCTGGTTGGTATATCCCTAATTTGCAGTTCACTAGTCAAAACCACCTTCGATGATTCTTGCTTCGGTGTAACAGAGCGTTGTTAATGTTTTTATTATTGCAGTTATAGCTTTTTTAGAAGCAAATCATCTGCAAGAAAATTGCGATTAAAATTGATTCGAAGTCTACTCAAAAGATTACATAAAGTTCAATGTACGATTATCAAAAACCAATTTTTGCGCGTCAGTTGCATGTGCATTTTTAACCGACTTCACGTAATATTTTATCAGAAGGTGTGTTAACGAATTTATCTGATATATCAGTGCGACGCGACGATTAACAAAGTTCCTGGTTTTTATCTGAGAGCATGCTTTATTTTTTGCTAGCAGAAACCTTTGCTAGAGCACCTAATAGTAAATAGTAATCGTAAATATCAGCGATTATATGAGGAACTTTTTTATGTTTTATATGTGTCGCACGTTTGCACATTAGTAAAGTTCAAAAGTCTTAAAGCCTTAATTCAGTTTTGGTCCATAAAGAAAACTTATGAATGTTAAATGTGATCTATCGCTGGTTCACTATATGAAGAAATCGGCAAGAACTCAGATGGCTTCAGATATCTCAAACTTCAAAGGTTACGGTTTTTTTTTATGCTATAGCAGGCAAACGAGCAAACGGCTCATCTGATGGTAAATGTCACCGCCGCCCATGTACATTTGCAATACCAGAGGGCACTGAAATGCGTTGCCGGCCTTTCAGCAGGGAATACGCTCTTTTTTTAAGGACGCCAGGTTTTAACTTGTTTTACAATTTTTTGTCTTTGACTACGCTTTTGTCTTAGTTGATTATCTAATTTAACAATTAGAATTTATGTCCGTTTACCAGTACTAGCCATTATACAAAACTCACAAATTGAGACGTAGTCCTCTCAACGCAATAATGACTTAATGGATTTTGATGAAATCGTTCTATCAAATAGCTAGCATAGAAGAATTACTTTTTATTTACGTTATCGTAGTACTATTGCTTAATATTTTTATCTCACATAGCGTAAAATGTCTTATGTGTGTGTAAATAAACACTGTTTTATGTTGAGGGTAAACCGATGCAGTGATTTTTAATAAAAAACTTAACGTGACGTGACGTCATCTGTCACCCGAATAGGGAGGAATAAATCTTCTTGATACGCACATGTCGAATTGTCAGTTGCAAATGTCGCCGGGCGACGGGACATGTTGACAAATTAAAATTGTATTTTCTTTTTCGAATGCACCAAACACTTACTGATGCCGATCTCTTTGGTGTGATTCTTTAATAAAACATGCGTTTAGAGCATAGAGCGTTTCGCGTTCGATTCAAATTCAAATAATAAATTTAAAGTAAATAGAACGTTTTCAATTCTCCGTAAAAAAACATATTTTTCCTTTTTATACAATTAAGTTTAATAATAATAAATACCTGCCCAACTTATAAATAAATTATTTTTTTTTGTACCAAGGTATAATTAACCATTCCAAAAAGTGGGCCACCCAATTTTGGGGCCTGTACAATATTTATATAGACGTGGCTCCCTCAAATTTACATGATAACTAACATGTTTTCCAAAATTAAGCAATACAACAATGTCAAACCGTTTGACATTGTCAAAGTAGGCAATCTCCCACGTTCATATTTCACCCCAGTTATAAACATATGACATCATACTGTCATATTTGATTAAACATATGACAATCATAAAAACGACGCTTACGCAATAAGCTTACTCCATTGGAGGCTGCTTTGATTGGCCTCAACAAAGATGAAGGTTTCTTTTTTAAGGAATAAAAAAAACAATGCTGGCCTGGTAGAAAGCGGCAAATGTCACTACTGATTTATGAATATTAAATAAATATCCGCAGTTTGTCAAAACGCGGTCTCCATTCCATAACTCGTTTGCTCCAACAGCTATAAAACATTACAGCTTATAATTTTTAAAAGCAGTGGTCTGTTGCTTCCCGACCTGGAGGTTGCAGGTTCCAGTCCAGCCACGTACCAATGTTTGATCGAACTTTCGAAATTACGTATATATGTATTACGTTTGTCCGACGACGCTCTGAAGGGAAACATCGTGAGGAAACCTGCGCACGAACGCGGAGAGATTCAAAGGTTGTGCGTGAATTCATCCAATCCACACTGGGTCCGCGTGGACGACTAAGGCCTACATATCGGTGTGTACCATGAGTTGATGATGATGAATAAATTGTTTATTTAAATGAATCACTAATAAAATCCGTCAAGCGCTAAAGATTCCAAACATAAATTCTATTGACCTTGACCGATACAACTTTTACGATAGGAAAGCCGTTAAAAGTACAACTATAGAGTAGAGATAAACAGTGTGTTCCGACCCCCCGACCTTTTGATTGGGGACATAAAATTTGATACTTTACCAAGTGTGCTTCAGATTTAATCTTTTGTTTGATATCATAGATTAACTCTGATAAGGACATAAAATGTGTGAGATTTTACATACTGTATTGGAAATGGCTAGGTGGCATGCTTGATTCTGAGGTGTTAAGATAATTATTCACCGCAATACTAGATTTTGGAACAGGATATTTACTTCAGTATTTCCGAAGATTGCATTTTAACGTAACGTAATATCAAGGCTAAAATGTAAGACAAATTTTGTCTTTTATGTTGAACAAAATCTTCCCTTAAACCCTTACAGTACAGTTCCCTAGTAGAAAACCAAAATCAGCTATCCGCCACTAAACCAAGTCATCAAGAAGCTAAAGGGACCAGTCAGTGATGATAAATCAGTTTTAGCACTTTAGAACTAAGTTTAGCAAATCTACATCGACTGTCATAGATAAACATACGCAAATCTCTGAATAATCGTCTATTGCACTAAGACACTTACTACACAATTAAACTTAGAACACAATAAGAAGGTATACTCTGGGTATATAAAGAACTTTAAGAATATAAGTTCTAAATTTGAATTTTTCTAATAAAACTAGAATACACAACTTCTTAATTTGAAATAATGTGAAAAATACAACAATAAACAAGTTCCTAATTTGAATTATGATTTTTTAAAACCGTTAACTTAAACATGGATTTGATAATGAAATCTGTTCATATCCCATGCTATTTATACACGTGACTGTTCAGATAAGCGGGTTTGATAAATAATATGATTACGGCATGTCTTGCGGCGTATTCAAATGCGGGGATACGAAATTTAATAAGTATTTACAATACTTAATATGTAACTTTACGAGTAGATTAGTTGTAGTCTCCGTTGGTATTAAATGTTTTGACAATTTAAATTGATGACCAAAACACAGTATGCCTCTCAGAGTCCAATATTGCGTCATCCGGGATGAATTCTGCTAATCGATCTGTACACACTGGACCTAGGTAAAGTAACAAATCTAATACAATAAAAAATAAATTGAAGTGTCTGTTTGTTATATAAAAATAACAATTTTTTTCCTCATTCATATGAATACGTTAGGTACATGTTACAAAATTAAAATTTTTGTCTGTCTGTTTGTCAGTCTGTGTGCCTGTCTGTTTGTTCCGGGTACTGAAACGGCTGGATGGATTTGGTCGGGGCTTTTTTTGGTAGGTAGCTGATTTCATACAGTAAAATAAAAGCTTCTTTTATTTAAGACAGCACTTTTTATTTTGGTAAAATAAAGCACTGTGTTACAGCGCCGCGCGTCGCGTGACCTAATGAAATGATTTTAGGTTATGTTTTGCTACGGGAGAATATCTTATACCGCGAGGAACAGCTAGTTGTAAAATAAAAACTTTTAAAGTTTATAGGTATGTCTGTTTTTTCCGGGTAATCTCTGAAACGGTAGGACCGATTTGGGATCGAACCCGGAACCATTGGTATAAAAGCCAACGTCTCAACCATTACACCATATGGGTTTTCGATTCCAGCTTAACAATTGCATTCGACTATGATAAAAAGGTTCTAATGAACTTTCTAATATTAAAAACTTAAAAAATTATACGTCGGTGTTTGATAAATGCAGTTTAAAATTACATATTAAAAATAATGGTTTAATATTCAAAGCTTTGATTTGCCTAGCGGCTATAAAATAAAGAACTTGTTCAAGATGAAACAAACAAACCTTTATAATTCCTTTTTCTAGTTTCAAAAATGTAACTAGAAAAGTTACATTTTTGTCGATGTTTGTTTAAAATAAATGAAAAAAACGGGCTAAATTAAAGCGACTTAATGTGGTCTGTTTTTTTTTCATATTTTGACTCTTCTACCAAAGGTGCTCTGTATAGACCTTGTTTTTAGTTATTAAATTAATTTACATACCTATTTTTACTGAAGAAATCATTACTGACTAAATCACGATTACTGACTAAATAATGCTTAAAAGTATAAATCCAAAGAATACGGTATTGAACTGTGAAATAACAATAAGTGCCATACCCAGCATACCAGAGCAAGTGTTAATGGTCTGTAAATATAATCTCAATACGTTGCAAAAACACATTTGTCCGATTGTTAATGGTTTCGATTCGATACGCGTATTACCATACCGAGCAGACCCGTTTTCGGCCGATTGAAATATTTTTTTACATCTTTATTCGTAGCTAAAGTAATCCCGATAGAGGTTCGTGTTTTCAATTTGTTCTACATTTAAATAAACCTGGCACTTGCAATCGTCTACGTGATTGCTAAAAAAATAAACGATCACGGAATAACTGTTCGAAGAAACAATTAAACACTTATTTCATTGAAAAAGTATCGAGTTCTCACCAGCCACTTACCATAATAAATTGAAATTAAAAGTTAATCTTGAAAGTAGAACGGTTCGATCGACAAATTAACTGATCGACGGCGGTCATCCGTTATTGAGCTGCACTTGGCAACGGCTTTTCCTAAATTCTTTTCTTTTTTTAAAACATGTTATTTTCGTCCAACCTCCAAGGCCCTAATGGTTGCATTTCGGACACTCGGTATAACGGCTTTAGATGCTGGCTGTTTCGAAAAAAAGGTGCTTAATAAATACACATTCTTCGAATTCGAATTTGGAATGTTTCCCATAATTTCATTTGAGGAAAAGCGTATTTTATTCAGAAATGTTCACCTGTTTGTTAACAAATACACAGCATTGGATGGTAGCGAAGCGCTTCTAAACCATTTTCACTTGACTCACCATATATGTCAACAGTCGTAAATGTTTTAGTATACTTAAAGAGCGTATAGATTAAAATCAGTGTGACAATGTCCCGGAGGTTCAAAAGAATGTTTACACAAGTATTTGTCACACACAAACATGGTTGTTTGCGTTCACACTTGACTCGTGGAGCGAAAATCGTTTCGTTGAGTAAATAAATTTATGTTGCAGCGAAACAAAATGTCGCGTAAAGCGTTCATTAAGGTATTTGCGTAAGGGACGGCTATACTTTTGCTGGAACTACATAGGATGTGTTACGGGGATATAGGAGATTCTCATACAGATTATTATTTAAGAAAACTTGTTGTGAACCTAATCTGTTTTATTTATTAAAAAAATATCGAAAAGAAAATTATAAAAGAAGCCTTATGTCTTCATGAGACTGAATCTGGCAGAAAAAATTACCAGAAAAAATGCGATGGCCAGCAACTTAAAATGACTTGGTCCCTGTTTTCAATAGAATATGGTAAAATTATTTGAAATATTTGCACGTTGCAGTCAAAGGTTATGAATGAAAAGAGCCTTTTTTTGGTACCAAGGCATTTTTCGTCCCTGACCATCGCGATTTTTCTGCTACAATTTTCTGCCAGTTTCAGCCTGAAATGTCTTCTGCTGAACGAAGGCCACTCCTCATGGTTTCTTTATTTTCATAAATATTTTTTTTTATTTCCATAATTAAATTAGTAAAAACCGAACAATATGTAAACACGCCTTTACTTAAAGATTGTCTACGGTCGTCTGTGCAGTTTTATTACTGCGTCCACTGCTAATAACTAATACGATAACCGCGCTACGCCTGCCGCGTCCCGTTATGGAATATGTATCTTACATAACTGTCGGCGGGCACAGATTTATCTCGCCATTGGTATTACTAGATAGCTTGGAAGCTCAATGTCGATTTGTTGAAATACGCAACGGGTATGACCGTTGCGTGATTGTAATCCTGTGTCTGGCGGGTTGATTTTAAATTTCGATTGAAGAACAATGTGATAAAGAAAATTCTAAATGCAAAATTTAAATTGCATTAGGAATAGAAAAAGTACGTACATCGTTCAGATTTTAAAGCACGTTTTTAATGAAATAAATAATAGAATAACGTTTTCTTAAACACTTTAATAAATTATTAATGAAGTTAATGGCTCTCAATTCGATTGTAGGTACCCATATAATAATAATTTATGCTCAGTGAACATTCAAACGTGATTATAAAATAAATTTGATAATTAACAACATCTAATCACTTAGCGGCGCCTGTAGGTACCTATATAATAATAATTCATGTATTGGTGGTAGACTCGATACTGAGTCGTCTAGGTAGGCACCATCGCAGTGCCAGATATCGTCCCGTGACATAAGAGTGCTATGTACTTTTGTGTTCGGGATGAGAGCTCTGTAATAGGAAAAAATCTTAGTGACCATTAAAATGTGGTTTTAAAATGAAATTGAAATTATAGTAACATTTAAAAACACCAATTAATTTTCATTAATTTATTCAAAAACAAAAAAAATCATTGTCCACAGATCGCGCATCACCCGCTACCGTAGAATGCGGCCGCCGCGCATTCGAACTGTGTAACCGTGCCCGTGCGACCGGCATGCCCGTGCAGTGACGGCAGCCGGGCGGCTGCGATGGGCGCGGCGCGCCATGCGCTCGCGCACGCGCCCGCTGCGGCTGCTGCTGGCGGCGCTCGCGCTCGCCTCCTGCGCCGCGGCGCCCGCGCCCGAGCCGCGCGCGCAGCGCTCCGCCAACCTCAGCCACATCACGGGCACCTCGCGCACCATACAGATGTTCCTCAGGAACCGGTACCTGCAACTGATGCCCGACGGCACCGTCAACGGCACCACAGACGCCAACAGCGCTCACAGTGAGTACACTTTTATGTTGGTAGCTCCGGTTGAGCTGGCGTCATTTGCTGTAGCACTTGCGTCTTTGACTGTGGGACTGACGTCTGTTACTAAGACACCAATCCGCTCCGGTAGAACTGGCGTCATTCGCTGTAGCTCTGGCGTCTTCTTATGTGACACTAACGTCTATTACTAAGACACCAATCCGCTCTTAGCCCGTATTACAATACTAGAGTAAATAATCCCCATGCACGAGCCGCGCGCCAGAGCTCCGCCAACCTCAGCCACATCACGGGCACCTCGCGCACCATACAGATGTTCCTCAGGAACCGGTACCTGCAACTGATGCCCGACGGCACCGTCAACGGCACCACAGACGCCAACAGCGCTCACAGTGAGTACGCTTTGCTGGTTCTTTTATTGTGATAGCTCCGGTAAAGCTGGCGTCATTCGCTGTAGATCTGACGTCTTCTTCTGTGGCAAAGACGTCTATAACTAAGACACTAATCCGCTGTTAGCACGTATACGCACGTACACAATACTAGAGTCAATTATCGTCGCGCTCGCAGTGTGTACATTTACTGTCTTTTTTTTTTGTTGAGCTGGCGTCATTAGCTGCAGCTCTAGTGTCTTCTGCTGTTGCCCTGTCTGTGACTGAGGCACCATGTCTTAAATGATGGCGGACGCCACCACAACACTGACAGTGTTTTTTTTTGTATGAAATGTCACTCGTTTCACCATTCATAAAATGACGTCATATGCTGTGCTAACGTCATGCTCTGTGGCATAGTTATGAAGACACGATGAGGCAGTGAACAATGCAATGTAGTATTACAGTAACTATCAAGAACAAATTGTTTCATATTAATCATCAAATAAAAAGTAAAATAAAAAAGGTGTTTCAAATGTATAGGTACGTACGTTAATTTTATATGCAAAGCAAAACACATGGCTACAACCAACGTTCACTCACAAGTAAGTTTAATTGAAAAAATGTCAGATTCCCATATTATGGATTTCCGCGAGATAAATCCCTGGAGCCGGTATTTCCTTAAATGTACACGTGAGTGCAGACGAGGGTATAAACCAGATGTCATAGAAGAGTTGACAGTTCCTTCGTCATACGATACTTGGTACAGTCGCTAACAAAAGTAGTTTGAATTTCTAATGCCTGAATGAAGTTATTGACCACACGAGAATAGTCATTATCTTTTATTTAATATCTTGCGATTTTTGTATCTCACTCAAGAACCAAGATTTTATAAGGATCGCGTTGTTTATGCAAATATTTTTGTTAGTGACAGTACCTAGCCTAGCCCACGTAATAATATTATACTCATATATGTGAAACTTTACGACTGATCGTTTATTAATTTATATACTTGACCCCATTATTAGAGAAATAAACATGTAATATACGTGTATCATCGAGTAATTTCATATATTTCTATTGTTTCGCTTACTCAATCCGTTGAAACTTCCAAGCAGGCTATAATATCTTTACAATATCTAAAGACAATAGTAATATCTTGACCCTTTTACCGCCGCAGGCAGTAAAATACTGACGGTTAATAGCTTTATAATTGTAAAATACTAATTTCTTTTTATTTTTTTAACTTAAAAAGACATACCCGAAATTGAGCCAACCTCACCTTCATATGATCGACAAGACACAATACGACTAGGTTAAATTAATATTCAAAGCTGAAATTTAATCATGAAACTGTCATGACAAAAATTTGAATAATATATATTTTAAAATGGTTAAAGATAAAAGATTTTTTTCTTAGTGTCATAAATTTTATTTGTATTCCAACATGATTCTCTATTTCTTAGCATTTGTCCGCAGGCAAACAGTTGTTCGTAATTACACAACCGACAAAAGACATAATGGGACCAATGATGAAAGAATTAAGCGAGCAAAAACTGCGCATCCGTGTCCACATAATATATCTATACTTCAAAAGATAAAAAATAACATTTATTTTATGCATAGAATATCCAAATCACGTTGCTCTAACGGAAAATTAATGGCGTGTTCGCAAATTAAAAACTACTTCTTTCTTGAAACAAAAAGGCTGTTCTATACTCTATGCTAATTTATGGCAGCCGACAACCATAGACAAAACGCTTTACTTTGACATTAATCATTTTTTCACCTTTAGTAATTTTATTGAGATAAAAAAGGTTCAATTACATATCTTGCGCGATAGACATTCAAATAACCCTTTAATAACCACCGTGTGGTAGTCATAGCGGCTTTAATCTAGTGCGTAATTACATATTGGGCTATCTAAGCGTGTCTAGGCGCATGGCAGTGAGTTGTCCAAGTAAGAAAAACAACTGCTAAGAGGTATAACTATTTAATTTTAAGTAATACTATTTTCACCTTTTTAAAAGTAGTAATATTAATTGAGAATGGAGCGAGCTATGCTCGGGGTCTCTCTTAGGTATGAGATCAGAAATGATTTAATCCGTAAGAGAACTAAAGTTACCGACATAGTCCGCCGGATCAGCAAATTGAAGTGGCAGTGGGCTGGTCACGTATGTTGCAGAACCGATGGCCGATGGAGCAGACGAGTTTTGGCGAGGCTGGATGAGAAAAGGGGAGGACCGGTATATCTGGCGCAAAATGGAGGGGACCTATGTCCAGCAGTAGACTGCGATAGTTTGAATAGGTAGATAATTGAGAATACTTATTCAGGGTAAGTTTAATAGCAAAACACAATTTTAAATAAAAAATATATACCTGAAAGTCTTCCATGGCCTTGTTTGCCTGTGCCTAAATCTTTGTTTGAATTGACATAAAAAAATAATGCAATGAATACAAAAATATGTATGCTATGAAATTGTATTGTAATATACTTTTTGACAAAAGTAAGTTAAAAGAACTTGGCTCTTTTGGTAAACTATATGTTTTGGTGAAATAATACCTTTGCAACCGGCGAAGTCAAATTGTGATAATGGCTCAATATTAAGATGCGTATCGCCGGAAGGTAAGTCTTGGTGGTCCATCGTCAGATTCAGATCGTAAAACTAATAACAAACTTTACAGGCCGCGGTTCCGTATCAAGATAGGAATTCAATATCCCATTGCGAAACACTGATAGGAATCACTTGATATGATGTGAAGGAAATTATGTACGTTATGAGCACGATGGTTAGTTGTAGTCGTAGTGACTTTTTGTAAGTAAATTTAACGACGTAGGTTCGATTTTTTTGTTTTTGTTTGACAAAACTTATTGTATTGGTGTCGAGGCGTTTTTTCTTTAGGTTTAAAATGTGTCCGAACCTTAAAATCCTACAAAAAAATTCAGCAACTTACACAATGGTTGGTCATTTCATCATCATCAGCTCATTAAACATCCCCACCGAGGGGCACGAGCCTACCCGTATAGGGTGATTAGGCCTTAGTCGTCCACGACTTCACACACAACCTTCTATTCTCTTCGCACGCGTGCATGAAGGTTTCCTCGCGATGTTTTCTTTCACCGTAAGAGCGTCGGATAACGTACATATATTTCAAAAATTCGAAACACATTGGTACGTGTCGGGATTTGAACCTCAGCTCTCCCGGTAGGAAGGCTACAGTCTACACCATTGAGCCACCGACGCTCTGGTCATTTGATGGTTGGTCATTTGATGGGTGACAAAATAATTATCTCAAATCTTCAGAAGACTCGTTATGCAAAAGCTACTACGTATCTTAGAATGAAATTGTTGTATTTAAAGCACGAAATATATGTAAGCTGATTATATGACATATTCAAATATAAAAACAATGTAAATATTACTCAAATGAATACGAAGAGATCATGAATCATTAAGACCTCACATTAAGTATAATCAGATCCTCAGGTAAAATATTTTTATTAAAGTTTGAAGGATAGTTTTTTTACAATTAATTTATTTAGATGCTTTTATGGACACTATCAAATAGCCAATCGGTTGTCATTGTGACACGTAGTAAGTCAGCTTAATCGCTCATGTTTTGCAAAAACTGACCCCAATGAAATGTGGTAATAAAATCATATATTTAGGAGCGTTCAAAACCCATATTAAGTGCACATAAAAACTTTATTTTCATTACCCGATTATTGTTTTTGGTTTGTTTAGAGGTTTTGACATTTCGAAATAAATTTTGCGACTTTAAATTATATGAATCAGGTTTTATTTAATGTTTTATTGGCAATAATTGCCATCTTAGCGTTTATGGTTTTCTGATACTTACTTTATGCGTGTCAATTTGTAGTAATTAAATGAGAACTTAATGAACTGTCAAGTGATCATCATACCTTGGCACATTATTTATTGTAGTAAATTTTTGACGTTAGCCTCTGGTGGTTTTCTCAGCATTACGGGGCAAGCAACGAGCACAGATATCTTTTGGTGGTGTTGGTTAATGGTCTTTTACCTCAATATATTAATTATTTAAGCATTCACCAAAGTGGATTGCCCCCTCAATGTTTTTTATGTCATATGGAACGGGACAAAACAACGGATAAACATACTTATATATAAGTGGGCCAGATGGCGCTGTGTGAATGTCAGTGGATTTGTATATTATTATTATTACTTATCGTCATGATAATATCGGTAACATCTACTTAGGAGTGATTTAGCAACCATTGTTAACTCGTTACCTTACTACGTATTTTAATGTCTAAATTGTATTGACACAGTTGCATAACAGATCCAATCAATTGACTTGTTTGCTATGATTGATTGATTTCTTGACAGCTAAACTTTATAATATACTTCCGTTTTATAATTTATGTAATATTTTCTAAATAAGTATCTTTCTAAGTATTTTATGCGTTAACGATGAGGGTGAAAATATTCAAATTAAAGTCTTCTTTAGAAAATAAAGAAAAAATATTATAAGCTGGTTGCCCATATATTAAAAACTTCATTCTCGCAATAGTCGTACAAAGTGTTTTCAAACTATGAACTGTAAACCAAGAAAATAAATAAACAATATGTTTAATTCGTGACAAAAAGTCGTAAAAACTGTCACATTTTATTATAATTTTCTTATCTCTAGCATTAATGTTTACGCATTTTGCCGTCATTTTGAATGCATTTTTACGTAATGGTGTATGAATGTTGTCTTGTTCTTATGAGTTTATAAGAGCTATATTGTATCGTATCGTACAGTATTTTGGTCACATAAATTCTCTTACTGCGGTTATTATGAAAGATTTCTTTGAAGCGGTATTTCAGATGATTCAATTATCAGTTTGGGAATCTTTTAAATGGTAAATATAATCTCTCCTGGTGCTCATCGGCTATATGTTTCACTAGTTCCATTTATACGTTTTATACATTCCTTAGTACTGAATCAAAACCTCGGTGATTGGTTGTAATTTCCAAAAATATCCTTAAGTCCCTTTAGGGCGATTTCAATATATATCGCGCTGTTATTTCATCGTTATTTAATATCTATATCGGTATTGTTTAGATGTTACAAAAAATTGCCATTGTATTTATAAGAATCTACCATTGCTCTCAAAATTTCTACCAAATTGGTAATATTACGGCTATTTTGAAAATAGAATTGGTACACTAAGCAAATGTTCCATCATCAGTAAACACGTAATTAGCACATTCAGTTTTACTACCCTTTTATCTTATGTCAGTGATTTAGGACAAATAGACCGTACAGTCATAAAGCTGTTACATTAAATTCACATATTCCGATGTTTGATTAACGAGAACACTGAGAAGCAAATAATGATATACTTGTGTGTATAATGAGTGTTATTAATATTCTTTGCCAGATATCCCAGCCCTCCGCCTTTTATTCAATAAATCCTTATAGTAAAATTATCTTCGTTATATAGTATATTTTAATTGTTAACACCATAAGACAATTCATACTTCTAAACAATTAGCATTTCAAACCATTAACATTATAGTTGTACCTGAATCAAAAATAACATTTGGATTGTGAAGTTGTCGTAATGTCAAGTGAATTAGTGGAATTGAAGGCCTGGAATTTTCAGAATGTCGCTTTCGAAAGGGGCGTTTTGTGAAAGCGGCATTCTGCGAAATAGGGACGTTTTGTGAAAAGGGCATTCGCGAAAGGGGAGTTTTGCGATAGTGACGTTTTGTGAAAAGGGCATTCTGCGAAAGGGGAGTTTTGTGAAAAGGGAAGTCTGTGAAAGTGACGTTTTTCGTAAAGGGCGTTTTGCGATAAGGACGTTTTGCGAAAAGGGCGTTTTGCGATAGTCACATGTTGCAAAAGGGGCGATTTACGATAGGGACGTTTTGCGAAAGGTGTATTCTGCAAAAGGGATATTTTGCGTAAGAGACATTTTGCGTAAGGGACATTCTGCGAAGGAGCTCCAGAGGGCTGTGCGACATTCAGTCGGTCGTAATAGGCTAGATGACTGATTAATCAAGAAAGGCACTGAATATTTATTTTGTAAGTGGTTGAGTCTTTAGGACAAATAGCCTCAATTCATTAACTGATGCTATAACCAATTATCGTTAAGTTAGAATTCAGCTAAGTTATAAGTACTGTTAATAATACGTATTCTAAATATACACATTTGACACCGTTCCATATGTTATGTATTTAATGGTTTCTGCGTATGAACATAAAGCTTGTTAATGTAACAGATATTATCTTAGCCCTGAGTGCTTAGTGGTTTAAACGAATCTGCTATGCACCATTGCTTAGTAGGTACCCGTAGTTAAAAGATTGCTCAATATCGCTTTAGGGTTACGGCATACAATGTTTTGAAATGGCTTGGATTATAAGGGCATTTTTAAGGGCTTATAATTATCGTTATTATTATAATTAGGTATTTTTGTTTGATGTACAAACAGAGTTTTTGACGTAACATTTGGACATACTGACATAATGCAGGAATCTTAACGCTTTTCTGGAATATTCCAATCAGTTTTAATAAGTGTTTTATTTTTTTGTGGCGCTATTATTGTTGATATTTTTACGGTTATTTTTAAATATAATTTTAATGCGTAAATTCACGATTACATCAGTTGCGAGTATAATATTTATTTTTCATTGGTAAGAAATATCCACAGGAGACCCTAGGTGTAATACTTGAGTTGAAGACCATTACACAACATGGGTCGTTAAAATGAAATAAACCCAATTAAAATTTTGACGAAGGATAACATTGAGCTTCATTTATATATCAAATTCTTTGCATAAAATAAAATTCACAAATAAACATGGAGTCCAAATAGGAGGCTTTATCGTATGAGGCGATTTCTTCCAGGCAAGCTTTCTCAGTCGTCGCAAAATACATATTTTGTTTAACGCAAAATATCTCTGCAACTCGGACGTAAGTGATTCCGAGTATCGTGCGGCGCCATCGACGCATTGCCGTGCCTAACAATAAATCCTTCATCGTCAATGATGGCAGCCGATCGCCAGTTGTGTTTAGGGTTACCAGATGAAAAAATCTAAAGACCGGAGAAAAGCCCCAATTTTCATGGAAAGTCCTTAGATTTCCTAAAAACGTATTTTGTTTAATACACTGTTTTTTGTCTACTACTTTTGTTGGCCACAGGTGGCCTTAGCAGCTTCACCGGAACGTTTTATACACTGCGGCTCTAGCTTACGCGTTGTAGGGGTTGTCCGCAGCTTGGCTTAAGCTTTAAATAAAGTGATCTTTAAAATGTAACCTGTATTCATTGGAAACTGTCAGAAATCAAGAGTTTTGCAAAATCCGGCCGCAATCCAGACTCAATACTGAGTCGTCTAGGTACCACCGCAGTGCGAGATATTGTCCCGTGAAATAAGAGTGCTATGCACTTTCGGGATGAGGGCACTGTAGCTAATGAAATTACCGGGTATTAGAGTCATCTGTTGTCTCGGGTGACAGGCGCAGTTCGGCATTGATGGAGAATAATAACTCTATCAGTTGTTGGTCTCTTTCAATGCCGCTCTGTCATAGTCAGGCGTATCACTTACCATCAGGTGAGCGACCTAACCGTCCTGTTAACTTCGTTACATAAAAAAGAACTCCAAAGAAAAATGCGCAAGATTTCAGGAAAAATCTGAGATATGGTAACCCTAGTTGTTCCTTATAATCTCGATCTGGGAGTGGGCCGAACAATTCAGTGTAGGTCTTCACACCTCGTGTATGGTGTGTTCGTTTTGGTTAAAAGCATTTCGAAGTCTCGGCAGTTTGACACGGCTTTGTTCTTGTTGAATTTATTCGGCTTGTTCGGCGTAGGCTGTTGGGGTGGCAGGCATTGCTGCTGTTAGGGTATTTACGTAATAAATAAATATTGGTACTTAGAAATGTATCTCGATGACGACCCATGAAAAGTTGAGAAGCTATTACAACAATAGTTTCGATTGCCGTGTACAGTGGCGTGCACATAGATTATGAGTAGGTATGCAAAGTGAGTGACACTAATCACGAAAACAATAAACAATTTTTATTTTTGTCAAATTGAGTGCTGTTGATGATAAATCTTCTTTCTTTCTGATATGTTGGCGAGTTTCCGGGTTGTCTGAACGCACAGGGTATGCACTGCTTATTTGCATATATGGAGTGCACCCCACTGTCCGTGTATACTATCAAACTTTGATTTCGAGAATTATTAGTACCTAGGTAGTCTAGGTTGTAAAGGTCTGCTATTACTGGACAATTTTTTCTCAGTAACTATCGAAATCACTCAACATGACAACTCAATTAAATATTACGCACAAAAAATATGACGTATGACAACCGAAACTTCGTTCTAATTGGCAGATTAATTTCCTTTTTTTCTAAAAGCTGATATGTTTGATCAATTTTGACAGTTGCCGCGTTCAAATGTCGAACGTAACACGATAAGTGTATGGGAACCCGTCTAGTTCTCATTAACGGTTCATATCAAACGACTGGCCAGTAAGAATTTTATTTTAAATATTACACATATTGTTGAATTCTTTTTGATAAGTTGTAACTTCCGTTGTATGTATCCCTTGACTTGTACCTCATTTGTTTACTACAATATTTCTTATTTATATTTCCTTTATTGCGTTTGTGTAGATATTTGTATTAAGTGCTACTTTTAGAAAATTATGTGCAATGTATTATACATTTTTTTGTTGTTTTAAGACAAAAGTTTTCGTAAAATAAAACGGCGGGGACGTTTAATGAGCTGAATGCGCTGACGAAATATTTTACTTACCCTGGCTAAACGCGCGAATGTATACATCCGCCGAACACAAGAGTGATACTGATGGATGCGAAGAAATGGTATATAGACATGCGCTTTCGTACGTCACACACAGATCGAAATATTCGAATTTAAAAATTATTAAAACGAACCAGTATTTATGATAAGCGCATTCAAGAAAACAAACTTATAAAAAGTTTATATAAATTCTAGATTGAGTTATGCACACCTGTAGAACTATCCAACGGAACGGAATCATTTTAGTAATTTCTTCAAATAAGTAGCAGTTGTATTGATTACAAGATATGCCGTTGATTAATGATCTTTACATCACTCCTTGTTTGGAAACCACTCTTCATACCTGATTTTAATGATAATACGACCACTAGATGGCCTAATAAAAGGAAGGTAAATAATGTGGTTTCATTACTTTTAGTGTCGCAATTTTAATATATTTGGATAACATAATTAAATGAAATTTTAATACACAACAGTTTTGTAATGGATTCTTTATTTTATGAAAACAGCGATAATCTTTCCGAAAAAAATTTCAATATGCCGCATAGGAAGTATTAAAAGATTTGCCAAAATCAAAATACTTGCATTAGCAACAGACTCCATCTGCGACACACTACAAATTTTACATTTGAAACTTGTAATGCTTGCGGAAAAACTTCATTTGCGGACTACGTTTTTCATTTCCCATTGGTTTTAATCAAAGTTATTTTAGGCTAAAGAGCCTTTGATATTATTATAAACCTAATTATTTACATTTTATTTTGCTATCCCGCGCTTGGGATTTCAGCCATTCATTACTTTATCAGTGGCTTACAGAGGAATAGAATAGCGCCATAGCTCTTTATCTGTCAGAAGGGACATAATACCTGAGTAACGGCCATTATGCTTTGATCTGTCATCTTTTCGCGCATCCACCAATCAGCATTGTGCAAAACCAGAGTGCATTGTACGCCTGCTTAAGTCGTAAAGACTTCAAAGGTTTACAATGGGAAGTTTCTAGATTTATAGGCAAGCCATTTTTTTTTCTTAAGCCATAGTCTAAAGATAAAATGTGTAGTGGAGATTCGAAGTCCACAGATAAACTATTCGGTAGTTTTGTTTTTTTTTGACGGCCCGTTTGGTGCTGCGGTTGAGAGGTCGACTGCAACACCAAGGGTTCTGGGTTCGATCCCCGGGCAGTACAAACATTTGTGTGCATGAACATGTCTGTTTGTAATGGTCTGGGTGTTTTCTTTGTATGTATTTACAAAAAAAAATGTATATAAGTATGTTTATTCGTTGTTTAGTGCCCATAATACAGGCTACACGCTTAACTTGGGGCTAGATGGCGCTGTGCGAATGTCAGTGGATATTTATTTATTAATGTTTTTTTTTCATAACAAAAGGTTTCGATTTACTCAATGGAAAAATAACGGTCAACATAGACCTCCAAGATGTTTCTATAGAAACACTTGTATTTCACTAGGATTTCAACCATAAGACAATAGTTTGTATCTATGGAAGTGTACATATTTAGTTCTTTTTAACAAAACGTTCCCGCGCTGTTAGAGCACTGATTGTCCTCACTCGTCGCTTCTATTTCTGAACAGACAGCTTTGTAGAACGGCTGTTATTACGGAACTTGCGTCTTGCAAAACTAACCATAAAACACTGATGTGTGTTAACGAATCATTTTTTTTTTAAATCGGACATACGCTTGAAGACTTATCTCTAAATACTCGTATTTGGCTTATTCTTTTTTCCTTTGCTTCTCGTGTTGCCAAAGTGTAAATTAAGTATTCCTTTGTCATTAGTGGTGAGAAAAAAAATTATACGTTTTAAATCTTTAGATTCTCGGGTCAAATACTGGCTTACTATTTCTTTAATAGGCATGCGCAGAGCCGAAACTAACAGCAGATGTGCACTTTTTTCAAAGTTGAATCTTCATACGACTTTATCTGCCGTTACATTTTCATTATCCACCACTCGGATGCGATCACGGAATACACAATATAATACAGCCCATAATAGCCGCCGTAAGGTGTAGGAATTACCTAATTACTGTTGCAAAATCTCTGCTCGGCTCTGAAATATAATGGACTGGATATCTGGGTTATGGGAGAGACTGCGGATGCTTCCATTGCAATAGTCATAAAGAAATCGCACTGAAGAAGTCTGCGAAAAGTAGGTACTATATTGTTAAATCTGTAAGTTGATTTTAATATGTCTAAAATTTAAAAGGCCTTATTTGTTAAAACTTATTATATTATTTCAGATGTCTTCATCAAATCTAGTATCGTTTTGGTAAAGCATTCGAGTAAATATGAAAATTTATTAACACCGACACGTGTCTTTATAACAACGCGATAAACTTTTAATAAAAACACGATCGACGCGCCATTTTGTCTTCTAAATATGGCCGTGAGTATTAATGCGAAATATTTATAAGGGAAAAAAACATAACTGATCGTTATAGATACCACATTTACGCCTTGTAGAATTTGACAGGAATTTATATTTTTCTTACCCTTCCACACAGTTTGAAAGTGGACCTTAAGTTCTTATGTGGTTATTTTGAAAGCGAGTGTGTTAGCATACATATGCATGCGTCTGCGCCTGCGCATCTTATACCATCGACGACAGAGAGATTGATCGCAGGCTCTTTAATATAGCAATTTACACCTGTTAACTCCTTAACTGCTTCCGTAACCCTGACGTAACATCTTCATCGCCCCGTAAGGCATTTTAATAGCGTTTATCGAGAAACTTGTTAAAGAAAATGATTTCAATGTGGTACACCGTTGATTTTTGAGAATTCGTGTTGATAATTACACTGGCATATGTTTGTGAGTGGTCCCGACTTTTATCATTGAAATTGAATACTTATGAACGCTTTGACAGACATAAATTTAAAGAAAATAATGTCTCGGTCATTTAAACCGTTTTCAACTACAAATGACAAAAAAATATCATTGTGTACAAATCTTAAGACAAAATTAGGACTATTTTTATAAATAAACGACCGCCTTGAATTTAATTACGAAATCCTTCACAAGAAATGAAAAGGACAGATAAAAGACCTCAAATTTAGACGGCCCTCACTACAAGAGCCTCCGAGTCCAAGTCTGATGCATTCTTATAAGTTCGATTTATAAAGTTTTGAAGGGTAAAGCCACATGAGTATTTTGTCCTTGCTTCTTCTTGATGATGCTGTGAAGGCAAGGAAAATAAAGTGGGGGTAACTTCTGTGATAAAATCAAAGCAAATACATTAACTAAAAATATTCAAAAATAAAGTAAGTAGTGTCTTATACGATTAACTTGAACATCAAAACGCTGTTTAAAAATGTATAGTGCCTTAACATAGGTCGTTTGACTTTTTTGAGTCTCCATTGAAACGATCATATTTAGTTAAAAACATTAACCCAATTAGACTTCGCTTGTTCTGACATTGGAAATGTCATCGCGTTTGGATCGCCACAATTTTGGCCAAAGAATAAGAATTTGAGGTTATCAAAGTAGGCATTAACTGATCTTGACCCTGAATATACATAGTCGGTAATCTAATGTCCGAGAAACTTATTTTTTTCTGTATATATGTTTTACCGCTCTGCCTTATCAACTGCATAGTCTATTACTGGGTTAAACAAATACATTTCTTGTTATCATAGTAACACAGACAATGACATTTCTGGAAACTGGGACTCAGAATTATTCAATTATTTGTTAGCAACCGTACTATGCTGCGTTTTTCAGGATATTTGGATTGTTATAGGTTGAAGGTGAAAACCATCAGATGGATAATCCTCTTGGCTATTGTTTTATAGAAAATACCTGTTTGATAATTTTCAAATGCGTCTGTAAAAGTCTTTTTCTAGTTATTATTAAGTGACTTAACACATTTATTTCACTGGGTAACACTGTGATTTGGGATTTTTGGTGCTACAGCAGCCAATCCTTACCAGATGAGATGGGATGTAACTCTTTTCATCTTTTAATATCGCTGTGTTCCGGGCTTAAGGGTGGAACAGGCAGTGTTTGATCGTGACCAGTGTTGCCGAACTATCAACACTATCGATAAATCAACCTAGATACTAGGTGGTAGACTCGATACTGAGTCGTCTAGGTAGGTACCACCGCAGTGCCAGATATCATCCCGTGAAAAAGGAGTGTTATGCACTTTGGTGTTTCGGGTTGAGGGCACGTAGGTATATAGAGACCTAACATCTGTTGTCTCGGGTGACGGGCGCAGTGCGGCATTGATGGAGGAAAATAACTGTCTATCAGTTGTTGGTCTCCTTTAATGCCGCTCTGTCATGGTCTGGCGTATCACTTACCATCAGGTGAGCGTCCAGACCGTCCTGTACACTCATAACATAAAAAAATCTATCGATACTATCGATAGTCGACTATCGAGCGGAAACACTGATCGTGACTAAAGAACCTACGTCACAAATTAACATACACTGAGATCCTCTTCCATAGAAGCCATATTTCCTTTTATTTTTTATCAGTATTGTCTCCCCTACGCTCATCCAGACGAAAACTGCTTCCTTTCATATGTTAAGACACCCAAGTCGCGTTTTGCATAGTTGTATATTCTTAACATAATTATCAATTAAGCGTAAATTTCCTGCCATTAAGCAACACAAAGATCATTCATTATTTTAACTAAGGAGTATTTTATCAATCGCCGTTTAAAAATACAAACATACCGATTAAGACGTTGAAATGTCATTTATTTTTCTCATCGGCCAGTCTGATTGCGGATCGTGTCGGCATCGCCAAAACCGCAAATGTAAATCACACGAAATGTCACTTTTGCTTCGAATTTAAACTTTATACTTTGGGCATACGATTGTTGGCTTTGAATGGATGTGCTGACGTTGTGAGGGCTACTGTTGTGTGGATATTAATCACATATGTCATCGTAATAGCGGCTTATTAATTGAATAACGTACATGACATTTTGTTTGCGGTATATCTACATTGTATTTGGGTTGAACGATCTGACAGCTGATAGTGGGATCGCTGCGATTCGCTTTGATAATATGTAATTGGAGCGGGACGAATGACTCTTATTATTATCGAAGACGTTTTAACACAGTAATACTGAACTGGTAAACATGCCCTATTTTAATTGTGCAAGTTAAGTACTGCATTGCAGTCTTTATGAGCTTTTTATTAAATGCATGTATGCATTTATTAAAAAAAAGATTGTTTTCAATCGATCTTAAATATTTGTTAAAATATAAACAGATATATAAGACAGAGAGCGAATGTTTGATTCATATTCAAAATCAAGATACAGTTAGTATGATATTCGAGAACTATATTCTCAAAAATCATATCGAAAAGGAGTTCATAGGAAGCAAATAATTATTTGCAAAAATAATAATTAATGTTTAGATTTCATCCTAATGGGATTGCGGCTGCCCTAATCGTCCGGCTAATCGAAGAAATGCAGCCATGTACTAATTTTTAATATTTAGGCTCGTCGTGTCTGCGTGTTTTAATCTTTGCCAATTATTAGCACAGATACAGATAAATCGGAATTCGACACCCGACTGGTTCTGTTTCAACTTGCCGAAAATGACGTGTAATTAGGCATAAAATGCGGTGTTGTTATGGACTGGGTTATCTGTTAGATATGTATTTTTTTATGAACAGACGTACATTGTATCGTCAGTGAGTTGTTAAGGTCCTATCTTTAAAATTTTCAAAAATACTATAGAAGGCATATAGATCAGACAGTGTCACTGCTATCAACTTGAGTTTTTGCCTTAACTTGCATTTTTAATTTTAAAAAAAAGTACTTTAGATGTTAAGTTATCTATTGAGTACCAAGGATCTTTATTAGAAGGAGCCACTCTCGCATCAGTTCATAAAATACTATTTATTTGTCTTATACTCGTAGTAAAAAAACATACATTGATAAAATCGAGGACTAAATGAATGCATACTGAAAATAAATTGTTCTTTGTTTATAATGAACTGACACTCTTTATACATGTTCTTACGCACTTAAAGCACTTAAAGCACTTGCTATGATTTAAGTGCAGTTGTATTATTTTGTGATATAATTATGTACATTAACTTGTCCTTTGTTAGTTATTTTATTTATTTATTTAACAATTTATGCACACACAGAAAAGACAAAACACAATAAACACGGAAAAGTACGTACAAAGGCACAGCTTATTTCACAATGAAATTTCTTCCAGCTGGCCAAAACAAAAGGAAACAAAGTAAGAAAAGTAGGCAAGTGTGTACTAATAATAAAATAAAAATACACATATATGAAATATATATATAAATGATTATGGATAAATACATAACTTATAAAAAAAAATATAAGCACCCTAAATTATTTTAATTCATATAGACATATAAATAAATGATAAATTTACATGTAGAAAAATATGACAATATACATAAATTTAAATAGAAGAAAGATAGAAGTCTTTAACTCGTTTCTTAAACAAGGAGACACTTGCACTATCGCGAATTGTAGAAGGCAGAGAATTCCACAGTCTGACTGCATGAACAGAGAAAGAATACGAGAAGAAATCAGACTTATGTGCTGGAAATTTAAGAAGAGACCTTAAGTGGGACCTACAAGGATCATCAGGTTGGTGTACAAAAGAAAAACGATTCCTTAGATAGGAGGGATAAGTAGGGTTATAGAGGACATTATATAGAAGGCAAAGAATTCGGGTATTCCTACGTTCCAACAACATTAAATTTATATAATACTTAACTGCTTAATAGTACTTTTGTAGATTATTATATTTTTACCAATACATAATACGATAAAAATTGAAAATATAATTTGCTTTTATAATTATTTTGATTACAAATGAATCTGTATTCAACACAATTTTTTGAAAAGAGTAACTACTGAGTTTCTTGCTGGTTTCTTCTCAGTGGAAAACTACCTCCCGAACCAGTGGTAGCTTCATTTGACATTCATAAGTGTTCTTTAAGGACCTAAACTGAATAAACACTTTTCATTTCATTTCATTTCCATTTCATTTCATTTCATTGGTTTTAACTATACATTATAATTATACCTTTAATCATTATTAATCTAACACTGGTATCAAACCGTCCAAAAAACCCCTACATAAAAACTATTATTTATTTATTTAAGATCACCAACAAAATTTACATTTTCACATGTTACAATTTTTTTGCTTTTACAAAACCGTTCTTAATGTCATCTCACTTATAGGTGATAACGGCATGCATTGACAAGTAAGTGCTTTAATAAGGTAAAACAAACTAAAACACAATAAAAAATTAGCATAAAGATAGATAATGAAACAAACTAACCAACAATTCTCTGGGGAACTTGGGGAAGACACAGCATTTTTAATATCCTAATACAAGTGTTATACATATCAATATCAGAGGACTTAGACAGCGAATAATAACTGCGAATCATTCGGTTTTAAGGAGAATAAAGACCCAGATTTGATTTTGAGCTTCTCATTGCAAATAAATTATACCTTGAGGCTCGTGGTATCTTAGTTGGAACACTGATATTTATCCTAGATAGCAAGCCAGGGCAATCCAAGACACCGTTTGCGAGTTTGTGGAGGAAAGTGTAGTCCAACATCGTCCTGCGATCCTGCAGTGAATGTAATCCAAAATAGTTTAATCTATCAACGTATCGAGGTAACTTCTTAGCCATACCGACACTGTCAGTTGCTCCTGTAAGATAAGTGCCAGAGAAACCTTTTTTAACACGTTCAATTTTCTTTATATGTACATCATATTGTGGATTCCATACTATGCTGCAATATTCTAATCCACTACGTACCAAAGCATTATACAAGGCTACCTTAGTTTGTGGTTTTTTGAAATCTTTGCAGTTACGCAACACAAATCCGAGCGGTCTTTGATCACAACTTCATCAATGTGGATGCTAAAACGCAATTTGGAATCCAATTTTACCCCTAGATCTCGTACAGCTTCCAATTCCTTCATTGCTCCTGTTTGATGGTGTATTGCCTATCAAATGGTTTTACCTTTCGTGAAAATTAACAACAAAGCATAATGGATAATAGTAGGCACGAAACTTAGTTAGAAACAAGTGACTAGTCTGTCTATTTAGTCTTTGAGGCTTATTAGCACAGGTGCATCGACACGCGCAAACTGGTCAGTCGGGTGGTGTCGGTGCCGACTCACTTACCGAAAATGATGTACCGCCAAATTGCGTGGTGGAAAAATTTGTTTCACCCGTACTATTAGTTCTCGAACATTCTGTAGCTACTTAGACTTTGTTTGAATAGGTTAGATTTGTAGATACTGAACTGTTTCGTCTTTAGTATGAATAAGTTGGTAATATTGCGAAAACGGTGGATCAGGAGGATGTCTGGCGCAAAATATTGAAGCCAGCGAATTAGTAGTGCCCATAGTTTATGCGGCGAATTACAAATTAATGCATCACTAGAGGTCAAAGAATTGCTTTACTGATCACTACATATGAATGCGCTTTATTTAGGAGGATATCCTAGATATATCTACTACATGGCTCAAGCAACTTTTTCAATGCTAATTCTTTTCATAATATAGGTAAGCCAATGCAAAGACCAGCGTCAGGACATCCTGTGGTTGTTCTGACTACGCTGAGTAGACTTCCATTGAGTGCAATTGCATAAATTTAAAAATGTTGTTTTTAACTTTGTTTAACAATGAATGTTGTAATTGTTTTCTGAATAAAATTTTACTTTACAAATATCGATTTTGAGCGAAAATACAAAGTGGGTGAAATATAAAGAGTCCCTCTCATGATTGCTGCTGCGTCCATATTAATGGCTCCATAGTATTTTTGTCACAAACCACCATATATACCTACATTTATAGAGCAAAATAAATTTGAATAGTCAAAACCTATAAATTAAATCAAATCAAAATTGATTTATTGTAAATCACAGGTAAAAAGAGATGTTTAGGTTTAGAAATATAACACTGTGTCCCGCACTCTTGGGCATACAAATAAACAGATGGTCAACAAGCGCTCATTAGTACATCGGACTCTTATACATCTCACTTAAGTATTCAAAGGCTTCTAATAACTGTCATCCAGGAAGAGTAAGTCAGCCAATGAAATTCTTAATCGAGAACTCTTAGTAGCACTTTCGACAATGGACCGAGGGAATCCAGTGGTCCTGCACCGTTTTTATAATACAATTGTTACTACCGACCTTTGTAAATTGAGTTAGTGGAAACTGAATTTGGTAACCCTTTCATGTTTTATTTATGCTTTCATTCGATTGTTTCTTGTTTATTCTGAACTCTGATTGATTGGGATAGGGTTCATATTTGGCAATCGAGATGAGCATGCGGTGATGTAAGGTGCAATTAGTAAGAAATATGATTGGAGAGGAAAGAAAATGGGGAAAAAGCGTGTAAACAGTTTATGCTGATGATTGGAGGTGCACGGATTTATTTGATATTTGCACAAAATTAGGATAACGGGTCACTTTTTTGCCCAAGCATATAATACGTTGCCAAACCTTTCCTGATCAGACTTAGCCGATGTTCGAGTCCGACTCTGGGATCTCTAGCGTCATTATATTTTTTAAAAGAGATAATTAGCTCGTCATTTGTCGAATAATCTGTCGAAGCTGTTCATCAGTCGAGTTGTTGTACTTTAAAAATAATAACATTCATCTTGGAAAAAGACCGATTCTACAACTCGTATATAAGGCTTTTTCCCCGCACCATCGATCCCATCCAAGTATCCATCAAGTTCATTTAATATGGCATCTTATCGTATCCCATAACATAATCCTGTCGAAGTGAAGCCATTACGTCTAACAAATCATCGTAGAACAAAACCGGCGCAGGCGCAATCGGCAACGTTGTAAATCACGCATGCTGTCACACTCGTTATTGTAGGGCTGACTGGCAACGAGGCGGTGGCGGAAGCGTTACGGGGACTGTTGAATATTTACTTTTTCATTACATTTGAGTTAAAAATATATACTTATATAATTTTTAATTATAAAGCAATATTTAATTAAAAAGTTTTTTATTACAATTGACTGAATAATGTTGCTACAAATATAAATGAATGTTTAACTACGGCAAAATATAATTCCGCGGGTAATACCGTAGCTAGCTAGTATGATATATGAAAAATTGGCCAAGCGCGAGTCTGACTCGCCCGTGGAGGGTTCCGCAGCAGCAAGTAACATAAAAATAAAATATTTTTATTTACTTAGACACCTCCTACAGCTTGATTATGAAAAACTAGTGGTTCGCCGTTTATGACGTATAAAAAAAACTACATACCAGAAATTGTTCAAACTAAATTTCGTTGTTAGATGACCATGAAGGTTATGTACATCATATATATTTTTTATTTTATCAACCCCATAGTTTAGAAATTAGAGGGGGGACACACTTTTTTCAACTTTGGAAGTGTCCCTCGCGCAAAATATTCAATTTATAATAAAATGATATTAGAAACCTCGATATAATTTTTTAAGAGCTACACATTGATGCCCACAAGGGAGGTATGACGAAAAAAAAATTTTGAGTTTCAGTCCATGTATAGGGAACCCCAAAATATATTTATTTTTTTCAAGTTTCTTATCAAAACCCAATATCAGTTCACAGAATACATATACTTACAAAGTTTGAATAGTGTAGTGCTTGTAGTTTCGGAGAAAAAAGGGTGTGACATACAGACGGACTGACAGACAGACTTGACGAATCTATAAGGGTTCCGTTTTTTGCCATTTGGCTACAGAGCCCTAAATAGAATACGTAATCTGCCCGCCAGCCCTAATCGTAAGTAAACGTATTATCGCCCCGGGCGTGCAAATCGGCTAAACGAACCTTATACTGTTAAGCTCATGTGGACCCTAGTGCAGTACTTAGACTGAATAGACGTGAAGTCGAAATGATATTTGTGATATTAAGTTTTACTGTATTTTTATTACAGATATTAGCATTGTTTGTAAAGAGCCGGTATAAAATTATTATCATTGTGGATTTTATCTGTGATTCAGTATATTAAAAAAAATCTGTGATGATGATGATGATCGTTTTAAAATATTTGGCGGCATAAAAGTTGGTTAAAATTAACTCAACAACAACAAGGATTTTTAAAAGTATTTTTCGTACATACATAAATAATCATTTTGTACAGAAACACACAGTATTGCCCGGAGATCGAACCCGGATTTATTGGTGCAATAGCCGAGTTATACTTATCATTCATATGTATCCAGACGATATTATTATTTTCCCAAAATCATCCCGTATTATTAAATATTAGTCATTTTTTAAATACTTACTGTCTAGGTATTCGGTATTCGGTTCCAATTCGGTTTCAAACAAAACACATCATCTTTGCTTACCACGGTCAGTTAAGGACTATTGTATTCACACAATTTATGGTATGTCAGAACGCGGAGATCACTATTGTGTCACATGTTTTACATCGTTTTAGATGTACGGCCCTGTAAACGCGAGTTAGAAAGCACATGCTGGTAATTACTAGTGGAATCGCAGGTTGGTTCAGGGGTGGCCAACATTTCTGTTATGTGTGTGACGTCAAGCTGTGTATTATTTTTTGTTGCATTAATTGCTTTTACCGGCTACATTTTGACTCGTTTATTTTTGAACCTTTAACTCCTATTCAACCTATCGCAGTCCACTGCTGGACATAGGCCTCCCCCATTTTGTGCCAGACATCCCGGTCTTCCGCTTTCCTCATCCAGCCTCCACCAGCGACCTTTCGCAAGTCGTTGGTCCATCGGTCCAGCGTTGAGTGACTTTGAACTTGTGAACTAATCCCGCAGTCAGTGTCCATGTCTCAACCTTTAACCGCCTAGCGGATATATCCAATAGAAACAATTGTTTTTATATTGTGTCTGGAATTCTAGCGGTTAAAGGGTTTAAGATGTAAAATGTGTATCATCATCATCAGCCTATATAACGGCTCACTGCAGGGCACAGGCCTTTCCTTATCCCATCACTCCAATGCGCCGTGCCAACCTTTCAACAATGTATTTAGGTTTATGGATGAAATTAAAATAACCCACAAATGAGATTTGTTTGATTGTCTTAATAAAATAAGGATGGAACGTCTAAAATAGATTGATGAGTGTAGTTATCTTAGGATCAAATCTCGAGAGATTATTTAGTTTATGGACCGTAAAAATTGGATTAATTAATCGTTTTTCGTTATCTACGGGTCTTTCCTTGGAACAAAAATTTATAAGGAATTCAAGCGGGAACAAGCTTGGGCTTCTTCTCGGGCAGGTTTGTCTCTACTCTTTCATGTAATCTCTCTTTTACAGCCTATGACTACCTATTAATAATATTAACCTTTAAGATACGTTCTTTCACTTGAGATCCCAAAGGGAACACAGTTGCCTATTTGTAAGGTAAATAATAGTCATATTGTTAAATAATTTCACTTTTAGCCCGCCATTAAAGTTATGGTTTCGACATAGCTGAAATAAGAAGAAGAAGAAGACTAAAATTACTGCTCACTGTGCCTCATCATCAGCTCATAGGCCTTAGTGATCCACGCGGGCACAGTGCGGTTCGGCCGACTTCATGCACAAACTTTGAAGAACTTCGCAGGCGTGCGCAGATTTCATCATGTTTCCTTCACTGTAAGAGCGTCCGATAATTTCGAAAATTGTAATAGGTACGTTGCGGGTTTGGTATCTTCTGCTTCCGGATAGGAAAGCAACACCACACCATTGAAATATTGTATGATGTTTACATATATACACATTTAATATTTAAAAGACCCTTTCCCACAGGTCCCACAGAAAATCAGAGGTACAGCATAATTCAATACTGCGAGGTACACAGAGTGCGGACCCTATTTGTATGCATCTCATGTTTAAGTTTTAGCTTTATCTCTTTCAGCTTTATCTTTGCTTAGAGCACATATAATATAAATACTTTGAGATTTGTTTGTAACAAGCAATTTTATTTGTCACATCAATTTCTTGCTTTCTTCTTCTTTCTTCTTCAATGAGTCATGACGCTCAACTGTGTCTAACTGAGACGAAACCTTCTGAAACTTTCTTCAAAGGTCATTGTAACCCATCCGGCTGCAGTGGCTCCATAAAATACCACTTCGGCTGTCAGGTGGTTTTGACAACAGGTTAGTTTGACAGTTCTTCAATTTGACTGTACCCACGCGATGAAAATGCTGTTTTGGATCGCAAAGAAACCACTTTCTCTGTTACAATGGCGCATTGACACTATAATGTGCAATTCAATACGACAGCAATGCTAATGGACGCCTAACTTACCGGCTTTAAGTTAACCCTTCTTCACTGGCCATGGACGCATTTATTCGTTTAACTTAATTCGATTAAGGTTCGTCGAAACAGTCAGGGATTAATATGAACAATTTGGATTTGATTCCAACGCTGTAAAATAACTACGATAGCGATCGTGGTATAATTTTCTGGGTTGTACGTCTTTGGGACGACTATGTTGATGAGGTATTTGAATCTATATTCTAGGGCTTGGATGGTAAGTAAGACAGACATAACATTTTCACATAAGCATATTCGGACCGTGTAATAGCTACAACACGTGACATTGGCGGAATCGTGGGAAACACGCTTTTAGCCATATTTAAAAGAAGAAGAAGCTTATTCAGTAGTAAACACGAGTAGATATCCCTGCGGATATCTACTCGTAGCAATAAGAGGAGATGCTATGCTTTGTATTATACGACAATAGGTAGAAATAAAATTATCAGGGTCATGCAGACCATTGGTCACCAATGAAGAGTTATCCAAAAGCGCAATGAGCGAAGCAGAGCAAATGAATTAACGAGTTCTGGTGGTGAAAACCGGAATGAGCAACTTTCGTTGTGCACTATTGTATTTGGAAAAGCCTAGCTAATTCAAATTTTAACACGGAAAATCGAAAGCTGTTCTTATTTATTTTTTTGGTTATTGAAACAAATAACAATGCTTATTGTTTTTATTCCTCATTCATTAATATATTTTTAGACATAATGGGCAAAAAAAAAAATTCTATGTTTTTAAATAATAAAAAACAAATTCATTAAAATTGTAATTGACTTATTGCAAAAAAAAATTAAGTTTTTTTTAAACCGTGTTGTCCATATTTGTTAAATTATATAAGTATTTGAGCTTCAAATATTTAAATGCTTTTTATGATATTTATGATACAATAGTGTCTTCTTAGATGTAAATGATTTGAATCTGGCTAAGAATTCACTCAGTGCATCACACTGCACCCGGCGCTTGTACTTACATTTTGTTATGCAAGTTTACGCAACAGTACCGCGTAAAAGATATGTTTATTTAAATACGCGTCCATTGTTTGGTCGAATATTGGTGATTCTAATTGTGGTTTTACATTGAACGGGTAGGCTTTGTTAAATATTATGATTCTATTTTCATCCTTGTACGTTGATTTGGTGTTCGTTTGTACCAACGTTACGTAACTAGCAGAGTTTGCTTTAGAATTTGTTCCCTATTTTTCATATAATATTGTATAAGTACGAATGTGAATAAAACTGTTTGGGAATTTTGCATTCCGATGGATTAAGTGCTCTATGCAGAGCATCGTTAACTGAAACGAAATAATATAAGTATGTAAAATAGTGAACATACTAGTATGAATACGCATGTATATAAATTCATTTAAAAATGCAAATAATCAATTTTTAGGGCGAAAGTCTTTCGTACCTGGCTATCGCGTTTTTCTGTTAGATTTTTTCAGCCAGATTCAGCCTCACAACGAAAACATGATTCCGTGTATTATAGAAAATAGGCAATAAAAGTTTTATTTATTATTTACGACATCTCGCTTCATCTATTTATTAATTGTATTATTGTATTTCATCGGCCAAAACGGCCGTAAACATGGAGTCAGCTTGTTTCCGATGCACTGGTTTGTTACAATTTATTTTTATCATCCACTCCATCATCGTAAAGTTTCACTCTGTTCCTCTTAATTTAGACTATCAATAAATACGTGTTATAATAGTTTAACATGTGTTCAATCGGACCTTGTTAGTTAAAATTCTGTAGTTTTTTTTACCACCGAATTTGTATCGTTAGTGCTGTTTTACGGTTGGATTCTGTTTTAGAAATTTATTGGGCCGGCTTTTGTTGTTGGTTAGATCAGATTGATTAGTTTACGAGATGGATCGGTGTTAGTGAGATTTATGGTTAGGTTTTATGTTTTGTTTTCTAATTGAGCGCTTAATTATCGGCGTTTGTAACGGTTATGCTAAAATTTTAACGGATTTTTTCTAATCCTATTAGAAATTAGATTAGTGTAATTCATATGTAGTAAATTCAATTTAATTTTCAATATCATCTTTTCATTTCAAATCTGGTCGAAGATCATTGTGGGACAATATCGGAACACGGGAATTAATGAAAGATAACTGATGCAAAATTCGCTTCAACGGAAAAGGAAAGTAGTTTTGGTCCGGAATATCTGGCGCAAAATGGAAGATAACTATGTCCAGCAACGGACTGTAATAGTCTTAAGAGAGAGAAGTGCTTTTTGCAAGCTTGAAATAAATTAATAGAATGTGTTTGACTCTTCTATTTCAATATATTGCAATAGGTTCTTATTATCATTACAAAATACAAAAAATAATACCTATCAATCTGGGACTTATCACCTCGTTGCGAAATTAATAATTACAAAAAAAACGAAAAAACAACAAACTACAATTAAAACTTCAAGGTGAAAATTAAGCCATCAAGTATAAACAGCTTACGATATCTTTAGTAATCTATCTATATAAATGGCACTACCCTGCCACTCATACACTTATATAATGTTAGACATGACCTGAATTAGTTATATACCTACAAAAGTATTAACATATAATAAGCGTTCATGACTTGTCGGCCAATGTGTGAGATTAGTATGCAAATATGGTTGTTCAAATAGAACTTAGAAGGCGGTGGTTATACGACCTCCATACAACAATCGTTACCTCGTGACTATATTAAACATGTTCACACCAATCACCATTTACGGGTGATTTGGGACATTGGTGAATAAATGACAATAGTTTTTAATACGGTAGTATTGTACTAAAGCCCTTAAGTAAGCGTTGAGGTTTTCAAGTGGAACCTCCACGTGATGGAAACGAAGCTTAACCTAATGGACCTGGTTAAGGTTGCGGGTAGCTGAAGGATGTCGTCTGCTCATACAATGTCATACAATCGGGTGTTTCCATCTACAATCTCCTACCGAAACTGGTGACCCAAGACCCTTGGATCACGTAACTATAGCAAAAGGAAAATACTACTATAAAGTTAACACTTTGATCAACACGGAGGCTGTTGGTCCGAGCGACCTGGGTAATGTGTCCTGTGTCAACTGTTGTCTGTGCCCTGCTGATGGCTAAATAAAGCGTTTACTTAATGCACAATATGTAATAAACTTTCATCATTATTGAAGTGGATGAAGGAATATCTACCTACGTTTTGTGATATAAAAAAACATTACTTTTAAGTTTATTTGAAATTTTGAACTAAGTAGCTACCTCTTAATTTTTATGATACATTGCACCTCTTGAAACATTATTATTTTAGTATCAAATACCTACATTATGTAATTGTCAGTTTTGCACAAAAGTAAGATGTACATGATACTCGTAAATTCCGAAAATTAAAACATTATACAAGCTGAACAAACATTTTTTATTAATAGACTGATTTAAATCATGATTTCAACAAAGAAGTGAAATAGATTTTAAACCATCAAAGAGCTCGTGTGCAGACAAGCGATGATGTTTTAATAACACCCCTCAATCCAATCCACAGATTACAAATTGGCGCGAACAAGTCATGTCGAGAAAGATGGCGGTCGATGATGAGTTTGTAATTAAAGCCATACTCAGAAACTGAGCCCACCTGGGAGGTCTATTAATAAGAACATAATTTGTGTGGGAATTCTAATGTTGTCACATGTATTTTATTTTAAATTAAGACGGTCAAATGACTACGCTGGTAGCGAATGACAGATAATATCTGTCATAGAAAATCACTAACATTATGCAACTTCATATGATGAGCCTTTAGCGTTTAATCTTGCCAGTGAATGTAAAAGTATTATTAACTTCCCTAAAATGAAAATTTGAAACATATTTACCTGATCATGTACTATTGACAGTTGGATAAGACGAGTTCTAAAATGGAGACCGCGTCGTCACAAGCGTAGCGTGGGATGTCCTCCGGCTCGAAGACTAAAGATTTCACTAGGTGGTAGACTCTCAGACTGCAGTGCCATATGTCGTCCCGTAACATAGAAGGATTTTACACATCTGTGTTTCGGGATGAGAGCACTGTAGCTAGTAAAATTACCGGGTATAAGAGACCTACCATTTGACGTCTCGGATGATGGGCGCAGGGTAGTGTTGATGGAAAATAATGACTACTTACCAGCTATTTTTGATTTACTTCAGCACCAAATCGGTCATGGTCAGGCGTATCACTTATCATCAGGAGCGCGCACTGACCGTCCCGTTTACTTAATGTCATTAAAAAAAGTGATATGTCGCTGGTGGAGGCTAGTTTAGGAGTGCTCGATATTTATTTATTAATTTGAAAAAAAAAACTTATTAGGTTGTGAGAATCACTGTCGTAATTTAGATCAATCAAGGCCTTCAAGCTTATTCAAGAGCATCAACCTCTTACAATAATTCAAATTGCTATATCATTGACACTTTATAAAAAAAAACAAACCCATTATGATAAGCAGATAACAGTTCCTGTATATACAGAAAATNTCAAAATGCGCACACAAAATAATAATTGCTTTGACACGAACATATTAAAAAAAACCTTGCATTGATACACTTATAGTAGAAAAAAATATAAATATGAACCCTGTTATATTGTGTTAAAGACAATTTTGGCCTGCCTCAGTCGGCCACCCAAGTTCCCAGGGTGTCAGTAGTTTAGCGCCTTGCCGATAGCATTGTAGACTTACTGATAAGCTATCGGCAACACAGATTCGGGTTTTGCATAAATCCCTGTTTTTAAGTAATTTTCTCACACAATTTTGTTTAATTAATTAATAACAATCTGACGTTGTTTTGTGAGATAAGGCAGTATGAGAATTGATTTCTTTACGTTATGTTCAGTTTTATTTATCTGTGAATTTCAAGAAGTAAATTTTTGGATTGACATTTTAAATTGCAAAACTACATTATTTACTTTAAAGTATTACTGGAATTAATAATTATATATATATATATATATATATATATATTTTAGAGATACTGTTTTATTATTGTCATGAAACTGTTTTCATTTTAAAGAACCATATCAAATGCACTACAATTGTTTACATAGCCATTATAAAATTCTTCATAAGGCTTTAAGTATCTTCTATGGCTAAGTAGCTTCTATAACAGGTATTCAGAAGTTATAGGAAAGCAACTTAGGCCCTTTTATATGAATAGCTATAAGTTAATTTAGCATATGAATAAAGAGCGTAACTTTTATTCAAATTGTCTGTTAAATAATTTAGTTCATGTTTTGACACTTTGAATAATAGCGTGAAATGGCCCTATCAAAACTTTCACACCCTGACACCATAAATAGTGGCCCGACGAAACTAACAACTGGATTGCAGGACATTGCGGATAAATGCTCAGTTTAATTGTAACAGAATATCATATTGCATAGGTGGTGTTTACACGGCATGAATAATTGTGATAAAAAACAATAATTAAATAATTCATAAAAATAGGCAGGTAAATATGAAATCGGCTCATCCGGCTTCGTGAGTGCTCGGAATTTGAGTAAGGATCCCTAATTTTCTGTCAATATTATAGTTTATGTCATCCTCACCGTTTAAAAGCTGCACTATCCTTAGTGCAGCTTTTAAACGGTGAAAGAATCCTTAAATTGGTTCCGTAGTTTTGGGGATTATTTAATATAATTTAAAGATCTTTCCTTCAGATGAAATTAGTGTAGATTATCGTAATTTTTTAAGTGGGACCCTATTATTAGTAAAACGGTTACCGCGGAATTGTGCACTATCCGACAATACACGTACCGTGCCGTGTAAAACCATCGCTTTCCTGTTGTACCAGTATCCGTGAGACGGTAGTGAAATGGGTTAAGATAGTAACGTCAATACGGACGGTAAGCAGGGCTGGTAACGTTGGATTCGACATTTTTATACTAGTTGTGCCCAGTGGAGTTACCTGCGATATATTTGTCGCAGTATTGTCATCATCCCACTGCAGGGCTAGGCCATCCCATTTAGCATAGCTATGAAGAGATTGGGTTGTATCCCATCACGCCCAACGAAACTTGGTATAATATTTGTGAATGTCTGTAGATATTTATATATTTTTGACATTTATAAAAATGAACCTTATTCAATGGTTATGGTCATAGTTAATGATATAGTGAGTCTTGTAAAATCAGCACAATCTGGTAATTCATAGATTCCCCCACAAACATTCATTAGCATACTACAGGCAATAAAATAGTAGTTGCTTATAATCAAGTTGCTTGTTTACGTACTTGTACTTAATAAAAATGGCCTAACATAATTTTATTTTATTTTTAATTAGACTAGGAATCAGACATATTGATCCAATGATAATATCATTTATTTGACATGTTATAAAAGAATACTTACCAAGAAATAATGTATGTTCATATTTGCATGCTTGTTCACAAGCAGAATACTGTACTGCTATAAAATCCTACTTTTTAATGAAGAATTTGATTGATTAAAACTCGGTCCATCAAAACCATCAAGGGCCAACCCTATTCAAGCGCTCTATAAATCGCGGCGCACAGACAGATTATCTCTCGGCAAACACGAGATAACGTGATGGATGCTGTGCAAGTGGGCCAAGAGTCGACACCTGTGCCTCGCCACCTCGACTTGGAGACAGTTCGATGACGCCCAGACCAAGGAATTAACTGTCCGGGAATGTGATGTATTTCCTCGCAGATTTTGAGGATTTTATTGTTGAGGAAACCAAAACTTTACATCATCATCAGCACATTAAACGTCCCCACCGAGGGGTACGAGCTTATCCGTACTTACGTAAACTTCACGATAAATGTAAATATATAATTACCCCTTTGTGGTATATTTTATAATTTTCGTTATTTGCAAACATTGAATTTAAAGAGGTACCGGTAAGAGATTCGAGAATCGTGGGTTTGTATCCAATGATGGATCACACAATATTTGTGTATATGTACTGTCCAATTGAATTTATTGTATTGAACGGTTGTTGTTATATATTTTTGTATTGTAATTTCAAACACAAAGTACGTTGTTATTAAATAAATAAATGAATGAAATGAAAAATGATAGTGACTGTGTGTTTGTGCCCAAATTGGTTAGCACATTTCTGTCAATATACATATAGAATGCTTGGCTTTTGAACAGTTATTTACATAATTTCAACACATGCCAATCATAAAATTAATACCTCTAATTGGGTTTGAAATCACTACTATTGGACGATCATCCACGTTACAGTGAGTCAGTAAGTAAGCTACGTTAATCAACTCTATCATTAAAATAAAAGTGAGTGTATGGGATTTATTAAATAAATTAATGTTTTATATAAAAATGATTTGTGATGTAAAACTGTCACTTTCATTCACTGTTGTTCAGGACAGCGATAAGCGTCAAACATTATTCAGAAGTTTGATATTAAAATCTAATATGAAAGAAAGAGAATATTTATAAGAATATACTTTGTAAATTAGATTTTAAAAATCATAATGATGACAAATATTACCATCTAATGCATCACTTAAAAGTAGTTTGAATCAAGCTTTTGTGGTTGAAATTTATTTATTAAATATTCATAAGCTATGGGATTCCGTAGCAAATGTAACAGGTTTTGCTATAATTTAAGCTTAATTGATATTGCGTCTGCTAGTGCTACTTTAAACCCGCTTATCTTTTCATTAGGCACGCCAACAACCGATAATGATAACATATTTATTTTATGTTCATGTATAAAAAACTAAATTTATCTAAATATTAATCAACTGCGGTAGTCACGAAAGTTTAATGCTATCCCATTTGTAGATATGACAATAAAACCTTACATTTATGGTATGGCATGCAAGTGTCAAAAATAGAAAGATGGCCGCCTTTGAGACGTAACTAAACGCCAGATATTACATCCCGAAAGACGGAACCGATTTATGTGGAAAACATGTGAGTGTTTCAACAATGGTTTCAACATAAATCGGTGCCGAACAGTCGAGTTGTCACGATTAAATAAATTTCAAAAATAACATCCGTCCAAACAAAATGGCGCGTTCAGATCTGTCATTAAACATGTCATTTCACACTTAACCCGCGCAAAAGCTTGACGCTTTTATTACTTATGGCAAGTGTATCGCTCGGCCTCTATAGCTCTTGACGACTTTATGAGAAATTTATTCAAATCGCAATTGTTAGTGGCTCAGGAATCGGAATAGTGTTGCACTACTGACGATAATCGATCGACAGACAATGCTTCTCGCCAGGAAATTTGATTAACGTCAAAAATATTGTAGGTACGCCTGAAAACCTCATCTTTGCTTTTCAATGCATGTGTGTATTTATGCATGATAAAATTAATCGACTGCTTACACCTTTTGTATTGCTTACAAGATATTGCCTTGGAATATGTTTCTTTGACTAAGAAATATATGTAACTACAAAAATGCGGCCTTCCCAACAGCTTAAAAAACAACACTTTTTTGACTTAAGAAATCCCTAAAGTACAAATTCTTTCCTAGAATATTAATTAATTTCCTTCTTAAATAATTATATAGAAATGCAAAATTACTTTGGCTTTTTAACAATATCGACAATATTTAGGTTATTTGACATCACTAACAGTCCGTCCGGTCCAGTGTCTGTCATTATTCGCCCTAAAGTCTCGAAACAGTTGTCTCTTATACGGGAAAACGTCATTTAGCAACTTTATAGGCCATGAGCACAAAATTATGGGGCAGTTATGATTTCTTTAAGGCATGACAAATTAACTGCTTTCGTTTAATATATTGGGTCGACTGTTAAAGCGTTAAGCGGTTCTACTCCTATTCGTTATCTTTATAGTGCTATTTATATAAATATGTCAAACGGCTGTATTTTATTAATAAATATCAGCAATTGAGTTTCAACAACACTTTTTTTTCATTAAGATTTACAAGCTTAGTTATAGGTTTCACACTGTTTGAGGTGATAATATGTATTAATGGTCTTACGTAAATAAATTTTGAAACGAAATAACGATAAAAGTATTTTTTTTATAGATACATTATTTCATATATAGCAAACATCAACAGTGTATTCATAGAACAACTGTCGTGTTCATGCACACAAATGATAGTAAATCGCAAAAACTTGGAAAAATATACTATATCCGACTTCTGAATCAATAATACAAATAGATGTTTTTATGTCACAAAGTGTACAGTACTGATGGTAAGTGATACGCCTGACCACGAGAGAGCGGTATTGCTTGAGACTGACAACTGATAAACAGTTGTTTTTTCTCCATCAATGCCGCACTGTACCCGACACACGGAAGATACTAACACTTATTGTAATTGGTTTCCTTCCACATTGCATCTGTCATGGCGTATCACTTACCACCAGTTGAAAAAAATGACCGTCCCGTTCACTTATGACTTAAAGAAAATGGAAATCTTTGGCTAATCGTATTATGCCCTGCTTATAAAACTCCCCCTGTTAACTCCTTTAGCTATGCTTGTACAGCATAATCTGTTGCATGCAGTAAGTCGTTATAAGGTGATAGTAATGAAACTGCAAGGATAGTATTAAGAAAGCGTACACCATATCATATAAATAGGATCAAAATCCAGCAATCCAAGACGATAATCTCAGTCTGCTAAAAGGCATTGCCGATACAAATCAACATTCTACCAACAGAATTCCATGAGGCCATTCGCGGCGGACTGTATCAGATTGCGCGGAACGACCGTCTGTCGGTGTGTGCCACTGTGACACGTGATATGTGCGTCTCATTTTTCACATCACACAAGACAACATTGGACGTGCCAGAACACGCGTGAACTTATTCAATAAAGCTCTGTGGGTGAAACAATGACATGATTGTGAACTGCGCTGACTTTTTGCTTTCCGAATATGGCATCTGACAGTTTAAAGCGAGATTTAAAAAATAGTTTCGATATAGGTTTAAACTTAAAATCTTTTTATAGTAACATGATCACAGTATAATTAGATGAACCATCAACATTTATGAAGTAAGCGACTTGGAAAACAAAGCACATGATGTTCAAGTACTTGTGGCATTAAAGATACTGTTACAATTGACCTAACAAAATATGATTAAATACAAATTAAAATATAAAATATCAATGCAAAAACGTACGTCTGAATTTTGCCAATAGCAGGAAATGATCTCTATGGATAGAATCCTACGGAACCAAATTGCCTTCTTATATACGCAAACAAGATCGGTTACAGTTGTTCAATGTTACAAAAACTTACATAGTATATGTGAAAGTCTGCCGCAACGCCCACTTTCAGTTAATTAAATTATTTAATAAATTTTAACTGTTAATCCCGTAATCTGCTCGCGTATCTGGCTAACATATAATAAAGGGTGCGGGCATTAAATCAATTACAAGTTTATGTTTGAGTAACGAGATTTAAGCGTTTGATTGAAAACTTATTAAAAATATTAAAATGAATTTAAATTCAAACTCAAGTGTTTTTCTATTTGGTCTATATTAATGTTTATTTGTTCAAGTATTCAATGACGTTCCAAGTGATTGAAGTTAGGTTCACAATACAATTGTACAACTGACGTCGGGGGTTCCTCAAGGCTCTCGTTTAGGTCCATGAATTCTTCCTTTCATAACTTTTGATAATTAAAACCGAAATAACATGAACATTTAACTTGTACCATACGTTGCGTGTCGAGGGCGTAGGCGCAGCTTCCTGACAGCCGACAGAGGCGGCCTCTGAGCGACACTCGCGCTCCACTACAATGCTACTCGTGTTCTAGCCCGCTATTAGGACGTCTGCGCAAGACTTGACTTAATAGACAGCCGTGCTCGAGTAGATAACTAAAGATTTATGTCTATGACTCACGGATGTTCATGATATCAAGTTTAGTTGGATCGATATAAACCACAGTTAAGTGAAAGCTGAAGGTGTTATTGTATAGAATTATGGATCCGAATAAGTTAGGGATGGTGATTATGTTTAATAAGTATGTTCTATGGCTATTTCTATCGCCTTGTTTCATGGCTAAGTAAAATTGTTGCGATAGGTTGGCACCTTACAATTTTATGTTTGTAAGGTGTCGTACAATGGGGAGGCCAGGTTCCTATATAACCATGCAGGTTTTGTTACATCTGCAGTATTGACTAGACAAATATTCCTTTTTAGGGTTCCGTAGCCAAATGGCGAAAAACGTAACCCTTATAGATTCGTCAAGTCTGTCTGTCTGTCCGTCCGTCCGTCCGAATAATACAACTCCTTTTTTCTCTGAAACTATAAGCACTACACTATTCAAACTTTGTACGTATATGTATTCTGTGAATCGCTATTAGGTATTAATAGAAACTTGAAAAATTAAGATCTTTTGGGTTTACATTGAACTGAAACTCAAAATTCTTTTTTCATCATACCTCCACGTGTGGGTTATCAATGTGTAGAAAAAAAATGGTATTGAGGTTTCTTCCACTTCCAAAGTTGAAAAAAAAATTGTCCCCCCCCCCCTAATTTCTAAACTATGGGGTGATAAAATCGAAAAAATATATGATATACATGACCATAAAATTTACCAACGAAATTTAGTTTGAACGATTTCTGGTGTGTAGTTTCTTTCTATACGTCATAAAACTGTGAACCACTATTTTTTTCACATTAAAGCTTTAGTAGGTGCCTAAGTAAATAAGAATAATTATATTTTATGTTACTTGCTAATACGGAACCCTCCAGTGTGAGTCCGAATCGCGCTTGGCCAATTTTTTAAAGATATGTTATTCATTAGGCGGGAAATATATTTTAAAAATGCTTTAAGGTATAAATCATGGCATTATAAAAGGGATAAATTAAGCATCCATTTGAAGTACTTTGTCTTGACGCAGGACGGCAACCTCTCCAAGAACAATATTATTCACTTCGACTGCAGTTGAAGCTAATTCTAGATAATTTTCAAATAAACCTGTGGCAATTTCTGCCTAATATACTGAATGATTTATAACTTCGTTTCGTTTCCATGCGACCTAAATACCTGTGTGCTTGCGTTCGTTTCCAACAAACTTGACAAAACTTTCAAGTCACATGTGAATATGGTCATAACATTTTATTCGTTAAGTTGATTTTCTATTACAGCATTGTAATGTCATATTTTTTGAAGGCAACGATATTTAAATATAGTTAAGAACAATTAGACCTGCCACAGACAACTTAACTTTTATTTTTTCTTTCTATTCAATTTTCTTATAGAGACATTTGTACCCTTTCCATCAGAAGTGCTTCGTTGATATAATCTTTTTTATCATATCGTAGAACCAAAACAAATGCTAATTACAAAACTGCTTATTCTGAAAGGTAATTTAACATTAGAATCCGCAATATATCGCATATGTTTTCTGGTTTGAAATACCTACATTAGCTCTAACATTTCAATTGAGAAATTTGATTTGATTATGATTAATATGTTTAATAAACATCAATAGATATACAATAACACACTCATAAACCGGATGGTATTATAAGTTCAATGAATTCTATATTTCTATTTGAAATATCACCATCAAATATAATTGGCCTCCAAAATATCTATGCCTGCGTCACAATAGCCTTGAGATACTGCTCAGCCAGCTAATCACACAATATTCATGTGTACTCAAGTGTGCTAGTTATACAGAAAACAAGAATATGTTTTACATGAACGAGTGTAGGGCCTTACATGGTAATAATATTTTGTTTGTTTACAAACATACTCGTCGGCTAGTTGCTATGGTCTCTCTCTTCAACCTATCGCAGTCCACTGCTGGACATAGGTCTCCCCCATTTTGCGCCAGATATCCCAGTCCTCCGCTTTTCTCTATTAGTTGCTTATTGTAATTGTTCAACACACTTACTTTTCATGAATTCCTAACATTGCTAAAATGTATATACTATTGTTCAATGGTTTTAACATATTAAATCATTTTCCTTATTGTCTGACAAAACACTCGTTTTTCTACATTTCACATAAATTCAGGAAGTTTGGAACAAGAATAGAAAATATAGCCGAAGCTAGGTGTTATCCGCATTGAACAGTCTTGATAATTTAGCCTCTAGGAATATCTGAAACACTAGTTTAGCCATTGTGTCCTCTCCATTCACAGTTTAGTTTATAATCCTCTAAATTGTGTAGTGTCTCGAAAACAAGTGTGCTTTAACAGTCCTGGATTTATGCAATGATTATTCAATAGTGTCTTGTTTAGTTTTCTTATCCTCCATATTTTAAGAAGCGTTTGTACCAACTACGTTCGAATGTTCCTATTCTCATTTTTATTTTCCAAAATATGTGACTCTACAATCTTATTGCTGCTATTTAATTGAATGATTAATTGTTTTTTGTCACTATAATTTTGGAATTAAACAAATATGTGTAGTATTTTTACAGTTAAAGTCAGTAAAATAGACTCTTAAAACGGCGTTAGATGAAACTTACTTAATTCTTCATAATATACGAGTAATAATAATGATGACATATTTTTTGACTTCTTATTTAAATTGTGTTACAATATAATTATAATTTGGTTGCAGTTTTTATGGACTACATAGCACTTGATATCTCAATCAATAAAGCCAGTAAAGAGCATTTACGTCGACCTTTGAAATGGTCTTTTCATACAATACGACGTGTAGCTTAAGAATCAGATAATGTCAACAACTACCCGATTCGAGGTACTGCTGATATTGTGTGTAACCGAATAACCTTGACTTGTGTTAACGTGGAATCAACGTGTCAAGGGATTGAGGTAGGTAATGTATACAACAGTCATAAACTGGGGCCATAGAACAAGCGAGAAATACGCGTGTCAGTATTTTCTTAGTTTTCGAATCGCCGTGAAGTTACAACATTTCTGTGTGTGTATATTTCTGTTTATATGGGTTTAGATGTTTTTAAATTATAACAATTGTAAAAAATAACGGATGACACAAATTTTGTATGTTTTTCAATATGACAATGGCATTTGCATAAAGGACAAGTAAGTTTATGTAGTTAGCTTGTCAGGACGAGTAACGTTTAATTTTTTATACTTTGGCTTAAGGTGAATTATTTTTTGTAAATTTATTCTTTTTTCATATCTTTATTTTATTGAATACAGTCTGAAGAAGGAGACGTATTAAATCAAAAACCTCATAGAACTATTAACGTTAAGTAATCTACTGAATCATCGAATCATGCGTTGCGTTATCATTTCTCATGCACTTGACAATTATTAATAAATATATCTCAAAGTATTATTGGATAGCAAGTGGAGGAAATCTGTTACTATTATAATGATGTTTTCGTTCAAGACTTCTTTTGGAAATTTTACACAAAACTGCAAAGGTGCAGCATTAGATAGAATATCTCTATTAACAACTTTAACAATGATCTAAACTAAAAAATATCACTAAAAAGGTCTCTTGAATTATATACGATGGTAATATTATACTACTACTATATATATATGAAGTAGGGATGAAGTAATATTCACTTACTTACTTATTCTGCCACTATATACAATCGACTGATTAGTTATTTCTCTTAGGACTTTACATTGTAGACCTCCAACCAAAGTATCTCGTTTCGTGGCCCATCGTTTATAAAAGGGTCGTATAACAGATTCCTTGAAATACCTCGTCACAGTTGAAATTAACGTTATGTTCACATTACTGTACAAATATAATATTTTAATTAACTCAACTGAGCTTCCTTGAATTTGAAAAGATCCTTTAAGGCGCTTTACAGCTCAATGGTGAGAAATTCTTTTGGAAAAGTTACAAGTGCTAGTTCTTAACGATACCTGATTAAAGATATGCTACATAATATACGAGTATAATATCACCTAAAACGTAAATTGGTTGATAAAGGTTTCCATCAGTGATTAATAATGTTTGATGATTAAGAAAAGTCCTTTGGCCGCTAGAGACGCCTTTAAGCATCACAAACAATAGATTTTCCATTGTGTCTGGACTCCTGGCGGACAACGGGTTAAAAACCGCATTGCTGCAATGCGAGGGCCCGCGTGGTGGATATCGGCCGATGTCCCCATGGCTTTCCAGTACCTATGGGCAGACCTGTGCCCAACATACGTTAAAGGCTGGTAGATTCATAGAAATATTCAATCAATTGTTGGTTATGATAAGTTAGTGAGTACATACTCGTACATACAATTAAGACGTACTAGTTAGAGTTTGCTAAAAAAACTTGGGACAGGAATAAATCCATAGAGATGTCTTCATATGTAAGATATGTTCATTCCATATTTAACGTGTAGTGCGGTGGTCCTTTCAGAGCCACTTAATAAAGGGTCTTCATTTTGAAAACCACATAGAGATAGTGAGTAGGTGTACACTGATTATGACGTCACGGTATTTCCGATTAAATTTATCGTTACTGATGAACGAAGCCCTTTTTAATATCTTCCAAGCGGACCGATCTCTAACTCTAAGCTTTTGCCTTAAGAGTTTCCTATATGGCTTTTGCAAATGTTTCCTTTAAATCGTTCACACAGCGCCAACTTGAATTTTACAACGGATTGACATTAATATAGGTACTTTCTTTGCCGATTTATTTAATGGGAACACCCACACTAATACTGGCATAAATGTTCAATTCATGCACACATTAATGTTTGTATTGCACTTGGATTGAACCTGGAACCTTTGGTGTTGTAACTGTCGTAACAGCGGTCGTTACATTTTTTAGATAAAAACATTGCTTGGTAACCCACAATTAAAGTAAATCTTGTCTTAGGCAGTGGCATGTACTATATATATGCAAATAAGTAGTGCATACCCTGTGCGTCCAGACAACGCAAACAACATATTAAATGATTCCCACTTATTCGCCCATTTTCCTCTACAAATTTGAAACCATAGGTGATCTGCTGTCATCAACAGCACTCAGTTTGACAAAAATGTAAATTGTTTTTGCGATAAGTGTCACTCACGTTTCATACTCTACTCATAATCTCTGTGCTGATATTAAGTATAAGAAACAAACACAAACAGTAGTAATTGCTTTCCTAGAACAACCATATGGGTGACAATGGAAACAGAGCATGCACCTCAGAAACCATGCAATGGTGGTTGTTGTCAGTATCCCGCCGCTTAAGTAAGTCTTCTGTTAAATATATTGCCTCGCTACGCTGGTGGACAAGGCATGAGCGATAGCGGGTTCATCATCAGTTCACATACGTCCCCACTGAGGGGCATGATGTGACGACAGCTATTTAGTATTTTATTTTATTAATATACAAGTTAGCGGTGATGCCAGCGTAACTGAATGAAGTGGCAATACAACTGTTATTTCTTAGATACATAGAATAGTGCTCTTAGAAATTTCTGGTATGAATTAATTAGGTCACAGTCTCCAGTTTTGTCATTGCCTGTCTCACCCTTCGGCTCGAAACACAACTTATAAATTATTTCAGGGCTTACTACACATTACTCATTTCATTGAATAAATCTTGGACCCACCAATTGGACATTGCTGAATAAAATCTGATAAAAGTTTAATTTCAATGAGTAAGCGCTGCTACTCATTCTTAATATGTTGTCCCTTAGCTGTCTCTTACGGTACCCACAGGAAAAGTAGGTAGATTATTTTATGTTAAAAAGTGTACAGGACGGTCAGGACGGTCAGGACGCTCATCTGATGTAAAGTGATACATCAGACCATGACAGAGCAGTAGAGACCAACAACTGATAGACAGTTATTATTCACCATCAATGCCGCACGGCGCCCGTCACTCGAGACAACAGATGTTACGTTTCTTATACCCGGTAATTTTACAAAATACAGTGCCCTCATCCCGAAACACAAAAGTGCAAATACTTTCTTTCCACGGAACGATATCTAGCACTGCGGTGGTAGGTACCTACCTCGACGACTCAGTAACGAGTCAACCATCTTGTATTTATTTTATTATTATTATTTATTTATTTGACATTCTAAAATCGCTCTCCACTTATCGCTTGCACCTTTTAGACGAGCCGTGAGGCGTCTCCCATTTTGCATTATGTCGTACATTGTCGACATGGTTGTCGGGCGTTTCGCAAAATCTTGTTTTATGCTAAATACTTACATTTGTGAAATCCACCATTGAAATATCTTGTTTGTCTTTATTGTGTTTTGGTGAAGTTTTAATCATTTTACGGAAAAATACGATGGAGATTCTCAAGCAGATGCGTATTGATTTGGTCTAGCATTTGTTGTCAGTGTTATTTTTAATTGAAATGTTTCAAATATAGTGATGCTATGAATGTTGGGAGCAGCCGTATGTGAGGGCATTTTCTATTGTGTCTACTTGCTAACATTCGAGTGTACTCGTGTATCCTTATAGCTTATCTTGAAAAATTAAAGTTAATCATTCCATCCGTCTATTGCGATAGTGCTTGTTTTTTTTTATAGTATAGGGGGCAAACGAGCAGACAGATCACCTGATGGAAAGTGAATACTGCCGCCCATGGACATTTGCAACACCAAAGGTACTACAAGATGCGTTGCCGGCCTTTTGTCTTGCGCCCATTCCAATTACATAATAATATTTTTACATCCGAATGCTTATATTATTTTATAATCTTTGGATAATTCCATAAAAAATGAAGAAATTGAAACAGTTTTGACACCATGATTTGATAACAAAAAATATATATTAAAACAGCATACATCTTAAAAACTAATATCAAATAGGACTACAATTATCTTATAGCACTTTTATAATTTAGCAATAATATAATGTTGTACGAAACACATTTTTTTATACTCTAACTACTGAGTTTCTTGCTGGATTCTTCTCAGTAAATATCTACAGTCCGAACCAGTGGTATCTTTAATTGTGTCTAGTGTTCATTAAGGACCTAAATTGATTTCTGACATTTTGATTTTGTGCTGGGCTTATGAGAAGAAGTAATAAGCATTACAGTAGTTATTCCAAATATCCTATACATCTAACACCAATATTATAATTATACAAATGCTATGCTTTAAGTAGCATACTTAAAAAGTAATTGCGAAGCGAATGCAATAAGTTGTAATAAGTTGTTCGAATGGCTAATTGCCCAACGGTGGGCGAGTGCCCTACTAATTATGATAAGTAATTGCCCATCTTATTGTAACGGTAAGCCAATTACTTTAGTATTAAAATTAGATCGAAATTTTTGGCTCCAAATGTATAAGGGTTGCCAACATAATACTAATATAAAAAATGTCAGATTCTTTTTGTAATTCGTTATTCTTTTGAATATTGTTAAAATCCTTAACAATATACATAGAAATCGTCTTCAATATTTTTTATGTTGTTTTAAAATATTTTTACTTAAACATTGTATGTAAATTAAAAAATATCAATTTATATGGGTTAAGATTCTTTACATACAATATTAATAAATAATATATATTTAAGTGATCTGTACTATGTAGTTTCATACCCCAGTGTAAACAGACATGGTCACGCACTTATATATTGCCCGGGAATAAACCGCGTAACCTTTGGTGACAACCCTAACTTAACGCATGATTAAGGTTTCACTTACAGTGTAACTACACCATCAATTATAACTTCCGATTGTGCGTATTGTTGTAATTAACAGCCATTACGGTCAATAAGAAATTGTCAGATTGCTTGGCCACACTGGCATGAACCGGTAATCGCTAATTGTTCAATTTTAGAGTTAAATACATTAACAGTATTCGTGTGTAAATATACAAATGTCGAATATACACATATGTATATCGAATATACATATACACATATATTTGCTAATCGGTTGACAGAGTCAGTCATCTCACGATACGAATGCCGGTCTTTGTCTCGGACATAGAATGAGATTTAATAAATTTACGCTATTTGTAGTTATGTTATGATATCATCATCAGTTCATTTCACGTCCCCACCGAGGTGCACGAGCCTACCCGTAAAGGTTGTATAGTCCTTAATCGTCTACGCGGGCATAGTGCGGATTGGCCAACTTCATGCATATCCTTTGAATCTCTTCACAAGTGTACACAAGTCCTCACGATGCTTTTCTTCACCGTAAGAGCGTCGGATAACGTACATATAATTTTGAAAAATCAAAATCACATTTATACGTGGCGGGATTTGAAACTGCGCCCTCCCGATCGCAAGGCAACAGTCCACACCATTGAGCCACTGACGCTCTTAGGTTAAATGTTTATTTATTCACACAAACGTGAAAAGGTCCAAAAGTGTGAGGCGGGTACGATGCTAACAAGCGATAATGTAGTCCGATTGTATGATAAACGGGGCAAATACTCTGGAGTGAGTTGCTTCGACTATCTCGCCGCGATCTCGAAACTATCGGCTGAATCTCGGTGTCGTTCCGTTTTGCCATTGCCCCTTTTATTATGAAATAAATATATATAATAACGTAATAGTAAACGTTATTCATTTGTCATTATTTCTGAACGCATTTCAAGTATTACTTATAGTATTTGACAGGATGGACAATAAACGTTTGACAGGTACGAAACAAAGGTAACATTTAGGGAAAATGATTCATCTTTTATAATAATTTTTCGTCAAGGTTTCATTATTTTTAAGATGTATTCTGCTATTCGGGGCGGGGACAAATTCAACGAATCAAAATCATGAAAATTCGTCTAGCCGATCTCGAGTTATAAGTGTTGTAACAAACCCGACTTTGTTTTATAAATATAGATGTAGCCTGATAATCGTCTAATTGGACTCTGCAGTATTACACCTTGACATTTAAAGATGCCAGAAATTGCCATAAAATAAATAACGACTGTTACTAGTAATATTACTGCCATGTTAGTGAAATTGATATGATATTTAGAAAGAATGAAAGAAACAAAATCATTTATTGACCGTATAAAATACAAATTACACACCAAAATCAGTAGGTAACATAAACATAGAAGAACTACAGTTTTAAACTATATAATAAAAAATGTGGTTTTGATAAAACTTTCTACTTTATGAAATTGTAATAAGTGCACATTTTTTAAATATTTATTCCAGTAAGAAATCATAGTCACTTTCTCTTGGTTCTTCCATTGTAAAGTTATGCCATTGTCAAAGCTTTATACTGCGAACGAAGTATCATTAAAAACATACATGATCTTTGTTCGAAAGTACCAAATGTATAGGCACCGTACGGGGCGATACCTGCGCCGGCGCATGCTCGTGGTTCACACACGTTGCAAAGAGAAGTACACGTTATAATTAACTGCTTAATTGCCCGCCTATATGCCACGAGGTCCTGTGATTTCCGGACGGGCAGGACTTCTAATATTAAAACTGTATTTGAATTATACTCATTTTGTGTAATGGTTGAGATTTTTAAAGCACACCAAAATTTAATACGCGTACAGTAAAAAAAAAGTTAGCGGGAACATGTTAGTGTATTGGTAGCTTTTTCATGTATTTACAAGAATGATTTCACCAGTGTTTAGTACCCGTATTTATGCTTAATTTGGGGCTAGATTGTGGTATTTATTTATTCATGGACAGGTAGTGCGAATCTCATGATAGAACTTATATTGTCTGCTTCAAAGATTGCGCGAAACGCGACATGATCGCGTTTGATATCGACCTCGATAAGTGGGAGACCTGGCTTCAGACCGTGTAGTGTGGAGGAGGATCATCTCCGAGGGCTGTAAGACCCACGATGACGCCTGGTTCCTCAACTTAGCCAAAAAACGGGCTAAAAGGCATAATCGCGATGAGCAGTCCGGTACAACGGACTCTCAATTTGCGTGCGATAATTGCGGACGTAAGTGTCGTTCTAGAATCGGCTTATTTAGTCACGAGCGTCATTGCTCTCTCCGATTAGGCGCTGCTTCAATCATCTGAAAAGATGGATAAAGCCTGATGATGATATTGTCTGTGGAGCTACAAAAATTTACTTTGATAGTATAAAACTATATTGTACACCCAGTAAATAAAAATATCTCCTGTCATTCACACAGCGCCACCTAGCCCGAAGTTAAGCGAGAAGCTTGTAGTATAGGTGAAACCATATAATATTAAATAGGTTTTGACCTGAATATGTCAAGTTAGATTTATTTGTTTTATAAACTCACGACGAGTTGAAAAAGAAAAGTTAATATCGCATTAACAACGAACTATTTATGAAAGCTTTCCATTAAACTAAGGAACTCTAAAATCTAGGCCTTGAAACTAATTTGAGACAGCAATGTACAGTTAAAAAGTCTATAGTCTAAAGTCACAGCTATAAATAGAGTAACAGAAGCGAAACGTGTACTAAGGTAAATATTTGTAGATTACTAGCTTCTCTATTCTAAACAAGGTAAGGCTGATCGCATACGGTTGGTCCTGCCAATTTGACGCCACCTTCGTTTTGGCGTAAATGAGTGTATTTTTACAATCTTTCCGGAAAAATATTTGATATAACAAAATCAAATTTATAATGTCAATTTTGTATGTTCATTCATATTTATTAAATTTTGGCCAAATTTATCCAATTTTGGTGTGTGTGATGCACAAGCCATTATATTCTTTGAAATACTAAGATAGATAAAAATTATTTTAGTAAACTACTTCATACAAACTATACTCGTAGGTACTACAGAAATGAACACAGACTAGGCAGTCTGATCACTAAATTATCTAGCTATCTCTTCCATACTACCTACTACTTAATGGAAGAGGATTTCTTAGACAAAATTTCTTAAGCAGTGATATTTTATAAACGTATATTTTCATTTTGTCTGTCCATCGCGTGCGGCCTAAGGTCATCGCACCTGTTGCATAAGTGAAGACGTCACTGACTGAAGCGATTCGTCATCTTGCCGCGCACAAATATGCAGCCGGTGTGCGCTCAAATTACACTATGTTACATTCCGCGAAACGAAGGAGGTTGAATCGTAATATAGATTAAAAATCACGAAATCTTTTGAAATTTTTAATGTACTTAGAGAACAGTTTGATTTAATTTATACAAGAAAGGAAATGCAATGGTTTCATAGACAAAGTAATTAATGTGATAAAGAGGGACATTACGAGTATAATATTTGACTATAATCTTATATTTTTTCCTAAATAAAAAAATATATCTAAAATTCTAAAAAAAGAAATTAATAAAACACATACATATAAAATATTAATGACAAATATTTTTTTTACTAATATAGTACTGCTACCGGTGAAACAAACAAACAAAACAAAAAAAGTATGAGTAGACATTTAATTTAGAGCCTTAAAATTATTGTATATAACGTCTATACTCGATTTTAAGTAGCATTAACATACATCATAGTTCATTAATTTGTTTCCAATGAATCAGACCGGGAATCTCCCCCAAAAGGTATTAAAATAAATCAGGATAATACACAGGGAGCGGAATATTAATCAAAATTACCTTGATTTATTGATTTATCCTTAATACCGGGATAACACGCGATGGATACAAATTGAATGCATTTTCTTAATTAAGTAGTTTTAATTTATGACGACGTTTGATGCTTTGTTTTGTTTGTACTACGTTGGGCTTTCGTTGTAGGCTTGTGAGTATTAGTGGCTCAATGGTGTGGACTACTGTCTTCCTACCGGGAGAGCGCAGAATCGAATCGGACAACTAAGGCCTATACATCCTTTACGGGTATGCTCGTGCCGCTCGCTGGGACGTATAATGAGCTGATGATGTACGAATATGTTTGTTAAAGATCTATAAGTTGCTTTAATGTCTTACATTTGGAAGTATCGAGGATCACTGCTGGACTATATTCTCCCCTTTACAGCGCCAGATGTCCCAGTTCTCCGCTTTCCTCATCCACCACTTCCACCAATGACCTTACACAAGTTATTCTTTTTATGGCAAATAATTTTACAAACATTGTTAAGCCTGTGTACAGGAATTAAGCAAAAAAAAAACAGTTTGCATAATTGGTGCTAAAAGTTAAGCTTGTTCATATATATTATATAGCTATACTATACTTTAGATAGATATGATTCTTTATTGCACACCAAAAAAAGATACATATTTAACAACAAATGAAGGGAAATAATGCAATTCAGGCGGCCTTATCGCTTGGAGCGATCTCTTCCAGACAACCTCACAAACATAGAAAATTAACAACATGAAAGGGCAAGACAGTGCAAAGTAAGAAAAGCTTAATTCAACTTATAAATACATAATTATATTTCAACATTAACATATATACACATATAAATATAAATAAACATAAAAAACCTTTACTTTTAACCAAAACCAAAATAACTTGATACCATTAAGGTTTTTATACATTAGTTTAATGTTTATTATATTGCTAATTTTATACACATTTATATACGCGATTAGATTTGATCTTGCGAGAGGACGATTTATTATCGTGGACTGGTTTCGTTTAATTTATTCATTTATTGCAATAGCGCGTGTGAAAAACATTAATTAAGTAATAAAAATCAGAACATAACCAATAATTTGTGATTTAAAGTTAGTTACTTTACGTTAATCAGATCCAAGAATCAGTTCTTGAAACATATATGGTAAGTTCAGACTTACCATACCATAAACCAGGGTTTAACTCTTCTATGAAAAAAATCCTTTTTCATTATTAGTATTTAAAACAATACATCGTGAGGAAACCTTCATGCACGCCTGCGAAGAGATTCGAGGGTTGTGTGTGAAGTCGTCCAATCCGCACTGGGCCCGCGTGGACGACTAAGGCCTAATCACCCTGTATGGGTAGGCTCGTGCCCCTCGGTGGGGACGTTTAATGATAATGATGATTTAAAACAATAAACTTGTTTCAAATACTAATAATGAAAAAGGTTAATGAGATTCAGGAACTGAATCTACCATTATTTTACACCATGGTTCACTTCCATGAGAAAACAAAGCATCTCTTTTTTTCTTATAGTAAGTATTTGAAACAGCTTTACCTCTTTGACCTTCACATACAATAGATTTTCGATTGAGTCTGGATTCTAGGCTTTCAACTGGCTAAGTTAGTCAGATCCAGGAATTGAATCTATCATATAGGACACCTGATTTAACTTCAATGAGAACACTTTTTTTTCTTGTTGTGTTTTCGAACCATAAAATTTTCGTTTAGTGGTTGCTATCGCTTTGTGTCAATAAACGATGGAACAGGCCCTTGGCTTTAGATACTGCTCTAAATACGTGAACCTTATTCATCGCATCGTAAAAATGTAATACCCTTATGTATTAAGGCGCACTATACGCGGTACGCCGAAAAGTTGCGTTTTTATCATTAGTATCATAGTAGCTTGTCTGTTTGGAGTACTTTTTACAAGACCTTTTGGTATACTTTATCATCTAAATTGCGGATCATATAATGTTACGTATATGTTTCATGTTCTATGTATAACATTTAATTAGAAATTAAGTTCAAAATGTTAGAGCTATAACCTTTTTATGATTCTGTCTAAAAATAATTGAATTTCATATAAGAATAACGCATATTTTTTGTGATAAATGTATATGGTTTTAGGTTCCCATAAAAACATTCCATAACATGAGTACAATATTAAGTCGAATGTAAATGATTCAAAATCACACTGTTGGTGTCATGATTTCGAATACTATTTCGGTTAGGGTTTCTCATTTCTCGACCTTATTTATTTCTCGGAGCACGAGAATTCTCGACCATTTCCCGGGAATTCTTGGTTGTCGAGAAATATGAAAATTCTCAAAAATATGTGTAATTTAACAATAAAACTATACTTTTTATGCAATACTCAACATTTATCAATGACCAACGTTTATTTTTAGTTTCATGTGAGTTTAACTTAACTATAGAAAACTTTAATTAAGCGGAATAAACTCTAGCGAGATCTTCTTATCATTATTTCTAGTTTCTACAAACAATTATAAAATAGTCTTTAAATAGTCTTTTTCTTTGAAAAAAACAAATAAAATATCTTCTGAAAACAATGTCATCATGTCACCACAATGAAACTTAGTACCTTACATACTAAATAATTTATTTTAGTCTCAGTCTGTACTACAAACTTTTCAATTACGTAGCATAAAACGACAGTTTTAATTAAACTGTCGTTTTATGCTACGTAATTGAAAAGTTAATAAAATATTAGCTTATAAAAATATAATAATCATACTAGCTTAATAATTACGAGTAGGCAACAATAAGGTACATGTTCCTTAGTTTAGTCTTTGTATCAACTTTTCAATATATGTAATAAATGGACAGTCTTTTCTTTACGTAAGTAAACATCAAAATCTAATAAATAATTAAAAATCTTAAGACCAATCACAATTTAAAGTGGAAACTGCTTCAAAAACTAACCACTATGTCTCGTTATTTTTAAGAAAATAAGCCTTTAAAAATACGAGGGCATTTATAGCATCATTTGACAATCGGTTTCGTATTTTTGACACAAAGTTTCCAGACAAGGAGAAAACCCGTTCATTTTCTATTATGTACTCTAATATAACGTATTAGAAACGTTTTTCTTCCTGAGAGGAACTCAAATGTCAATAATTACAACGACCGTGTGAAATATCAAATTTCGGTGCCCTCTTCTAATAGGACAATTATTTCATTTAATTTCGCACGACGCGTGGCAGAGCCGCGCGGGAGCGCAAGCGCGTTCGTTATCAAGTTTTTACATTTTTGACTGAATTTCTCGATTTCTCGACCACTTTTTTCTCGTCTCGAGTAAGGCAAAATTTCCCGGGAATTCTCGGTTCGAGAATTCTCGAAGAGAAACCCTAATTTCGGTAAAGCAGTTGGTAGATATTGTTTTACCTATTTTTATCATATTTTATTTTTAATTGGTATTGTTAAACCTTTAGCACCTTTCCAAACCGCTTATTGGAAGGTGTGTTCCGGTCAAATCACCACATAGCTATATTGTGCGGGAAAGGATAAGCAATTATATGCTGATAATGATGAAGTACTTTTTATTTCTATAAATTAATTTGGGGCAAAACTTAATATTCAATTGGTACATCCATATTAACGCTCTTCGTCTGGAGAAGAGCGTTAACAGCTGTGACAGAGTCCTGTGACTAATGCAGTTGTTTCCGTTCAATGAAATTGTAATATTTTAATGTGGTGCTTAATAATAATAATAAAATAAATAATACAAAACGAATAAAAAAAAAAGTTATCCTTGTAAAAAAAAAAAAAAAAAGTAATCGAAAAATTGTTCATTATAGATAAACTTCACGTGAGAACTATTTTACTGTCCTTATTTTATTCATTTAATTTTATCGGTATGTATACCAATCAGTAAACTTTAATTAGTATAATAAAAATCTGTGAAATTATACCCGACTTTTAAAGTCGCAGTGTCCACAGCTCGCCTTATCCAACCCTTTGCCGGCGAATCTCGGCGAAATTTCAGATTAGGCAGTAGTAAAAAAAGCTTTATGTACACTTTGATGGTGTTCACATCGGAGAGGTGCTGATAAATACGCAATAAACAGTTTTATCTGTGCGTCTGTCGGTTTGTTTTTGTGTACCGCCTGATTGTCGCTGTTGATTTAATGGCAATTTAATTTGGGTTTATGTGGAACTATTAATGGGCCGATTTATTGCTTGAGATATTTTTGAGAGCGGCTTACGCAGGCACATGGTTTTGTATGTAGTAACAACAGGGATGTGGACTGACAGATCAACTGAGCTCCTTTTTTCAGTCTGTCAAGATGACATATTTCCATACATATTCTATGGCGTCACGCCACGATTTAGGTTGTCAGTTGACGCATTTATACGATTTGGATAAATAATAAACTAAGTAGATGTACAAATACGAAGAACAATCAATCAAAAAATGACGAGTCGGACTACACATACTTACGATGAGGCTGTAACTGGCAGAAAATTCTAGCAGAAAAAATGCGATGGCCAGGTACGACAAAGGTGTTGGTCCCCGTTTAAAATGGAATATGTAATAATTATTTGAAATATGTGCACGTTGCAGTCAAAGGTTATGAATGAAAACAACCTCTTTTTTGGTACTAAGGCTTTTTTCGTCCCAGACCATCGCGATTTTTCTGCTACAATTTTCTGCCAGTTTCAGCTTCATATACTTACGTATAGGTTTTGTTAAATGTATAACATACAATTTATTAATTTATATTTGACTTTAACGATTTCAATGACGCGATAAGTTATAAAATCAAAAGCACGAGCACACTACTACGTCATTATGACATGTTAAATTTGAATGAAAATTCTGCCCATTTTCGCGATGGGCAGAATTTTGCCGCGGACACTTTTTGTATGAGATTGTGCATCCAGTGTTGTTTGGCTAAGCTAGGTTATCATAACTAAAGTTTGAGGAATTTGTTAATAACTAAATAGAAAATATAGAGACAAATACAAAAAGACATGTTCTTGCACACAAGTGTTTGTACTATACAGGGATCGTACCCAGAACTAATCGTTGGCGACTCGAACGACGTAACCATTCCACTACGTGAGTTGGCAACCCATTTTGTTTCTAAAACAATAAATTTAAGACGGTGTTTCGGCCCCTAAATTCTCAAAAAAGATTTAAAAACGTTGATAAAAGAGAGCAATCTCTCATTAGGCTAACACGCACTAACTCAAACACGTCCCAAATAAGTTTTGAATTAATATTCACACGTCCTTATTGCCAAGCGGATAAGGTTGAGAATGAGTAGTTAGTTATTCGGCAAAAAGGGTTGCCAGTCAGCACGATATCAGCTGTTAAGGTTTTGGTCATAAACAACTCGCATGTCGTTACTGAACAAATTTTGCTATAACTCGCGTTGGTTTAGTATGGATAAGACATGACCAGTAATGGGCAGACTTTTTAAAAATATTTTTATCTATTTACATGATACAAGGGACTGTAGTTGAGGTGAGTGAGCACATCAATTTATTACAATTAAAGATAGTCGCAAAAAAAGTAAATGGGTTTCTAACATTAAACAGATGAAATTAATGAAAGCGCCATTTTAGACTTTTTCAGTAGTCCTAAGTGCCCGCGTTTTAAACAATAAAAGAATATAGATTCTGATCTTGAAAAGTTTATTCAGTATCTGATGTTCTATTCATTTACATACAAACACTAAAAACCTAACATGCACTAGTTCTCTTATCTCTCACGTCATATACAATAATCTTTACAAAACACTCCTCAAAACAATTAATAGCAGAAAAACCTTTTTTATGTTTAGCTAACTAACTACTTTCGGGCTGCGTAAATACGATCATGTGTCTCAATATCGGGCACAGTTAAAATGGCTAACTGTTCGTCGACGACGCGATCTACATATTCTTTCTCTTCTTTACAATATTTTATTCAATCCGTGTTCTCCACCTTATCTCAAGGTATTCTTTAATTTTCTTCCTTCTTCTAAAAGTGAGAACTCGCGATCTTGCCGGAAGCTTCATCTTACTGTCCCTTCACATTCCACCAGTTATTTTTCAAAATCTTTCGTTGTTCGCTCCATACTATTATGGAATTCTCTTCCCGTATCTATTCAAAATTCTCACTCCTTACCTATTTTCAAATCTCGTGTTAAATCATATTTCCTGTCTCTAATTCCCCCGTAATACTTCAGACTTGACACCGGAATTTTAAATTTCTCTTCTTTTTCTTTCTCTTCTTATAGTTTGATAGCACTTATGTGAATGTATGTATATAATATTTCATCCAAGGTATATGCGTAGATACTGTTTATATGTATGTATTTGTGTATGTATGTTTTGAAATTATATTTATTGTATTTTATTATTTTTATATAACTTAGGTTCTAACTTTTGCACAGCCCAATTAATCATTATTAATAAACTATCCTCTTCTGAAGGTTGTCTGGAAGAAATTGCTTTTTAGTAATAAGACCGCCTTATTTGTACACTTTTTGTTCTGTCCATGTTTTCCCTTGTAATATGTTTTATGTGCAATAAAAGTTTATTATTATTATTATTATATATTATTATTACTTTTAATCATTTAAGCATTGGCATGTCTATTTTATTCTTATGGCCCAAAGAGAAGCGGTTATCTGTCTCTCGGGCAGGGGTTTAGCATTCATTAGGGCAGAACCGATGATTTGTGCCGACTCGGCAAACACAACATTGCCTTTAAATTAAAACTATAAGGGTACGTTTTTAATGTAGGCTACAGTGGTTAAACTAGTAAACACTTATAAATATTTGTTTAAATTTTCTTTTGCTGTTATTCACATTAATTTCAGTTTCAAAGTAAAAAATATTAATACAATTTTGGGCCCGAGAAAATAATCTATTAACATCACTACTACTGGTTTCGACTATAACTTAAACAGAGAAAAAACTTACTAAGAGTTTATCTTTTTAGGTATAATGTATTATATGTTCATAAGATAATATTATTTATAAAAATTATATGGTTAATATATACATATATATGTATTAAAAAATAGCCCATACGCACATATGCGTCCGTAAGTGTACAATATTCAATTTAGGCAAATTCTCCAATATGCACGAGTCTTAACAGGCGCGCGCTCATACATTCGAATGAGTTTCTCGAAAGTTCTTATTCAACATTGTTGCCTCAACTTTGAGGGAGTGGGGTATGAATGAGGCGTTGTTTTCTGGAAAACAAACTGCCTGCAAATTGGGATGGATTAGGAAAAATTACGATCACTTCACATCTTCGTGTTTAACAAAGATCGGTTTATCCGCGACCTTATATTTAAAACTGTAACTGTTCTGGTTTGTGAACTAGGTGTTAATTATAAGCTAAACATTAGTCACACAATTTATAATATGTTTTATGTATAATATTAAAAATATCAGTCACTGTTATGATTTAACTGATGATTTTTGCAGGTAATCATTTGAACACATAACTTAAATATTTATGTCGACTGTAGTTATTTCGATAATTTCTACCGTAAAGTCATTATGATAAATGTTAATGTTTAATAATAATACACAGGAATTCCCACACATATGTTAATTAAAAAAACAAATAGGACACAAAGCCAATGTCAAAATCCATTTATTCTGTTAGTTATTTACAAAAACTTAAACGGAAAAAAAACTGAACGAAGTTGTGGTTATAGAAAATACAATTTCAGCAAACAAGCACAAGCCAAAATATAAAGCCAATACGATGTGATTAAAAACCTCTGATTACTGATTATAAAAGTGATCTTTATTTGTTTTTTCTACATCGCCCACGGCTTTGAATTTCAAAGGGATACTACCGGGTGGGCTGTTGAACAACTAAACAAACATACGATACGACTAAATCCCACTTTATGGGTGCACTTAACAATATAACTCACTCCAAATAGTTGTATCGTACTAATAAATATGAATATTTTCATATATTGTGATTTAACAGGCAATATGGATAGACTTATGTGGATATGACTAAGCAACAATGGCAAATAAAAATGACAGAATCATTGTTATGCAGTTTGTTACTTAAAGAAGCCATTTGACATAATTATTGTTTTTTATTACATGTTGTTAGTAATTATTTATTACAAAATAACCTTACGACGTCTTTCAGATACTATGCACTATATTATTTTTTATACATATGTATAAAAAATAATATATTTTATTGCTGTTAATATAATCCCTATTTCGTATGGTTTACATAAAGCCACAGATAATAAACAGCTTAACAGGAATTCGATGATGCACTATCATGATGATATAATTTAAATTTGGAAACCAGATCTTATTAAGTTTCGTGATTTTAAATGGTACGTAAATCTACTGACAGCTAATAGTATTTGCTTATATACAGAAATGTAGTTGTGTAATGGTAGAATGATATCGGCGCCATATACAGTATAAATTAAACACCAAAGATCGAGGTGTCAATCACAGTGTTCATACAAAAACTGTGCCAGTCCACCGGACAGACTAGTGACATGATTGCTTGTTGATTTAATTACATTTTACAACGAATGGTTTCATAAACGATGTTGCAAATCTACTATTAAATGGAGATATTAATAAAGATTTCGCGTATGTAAAAAAACAACAAATTAAAAAAGTATTTTACGTGTAATCCATATGAGGTTTTATTACTGTATTACCAGATAAATATTACGGAATTACCTATTAATTGTAATATCTTGACAAATACTACTTATTTGTCTGAAGACAATGGCGAAACCCTTTCCATGGTGTTAACCCCAAATTCATCAGTGCAGTGTCACTGGCTCGTAAACATAAAATTGGTAATTGCATTTCTATGTAAGTAACTTTTTTCTATTACTCCATCCTAAGGTAGCCTGGAAGAAATTGCGTGGAGCGATAAAGCCTCCTATAAAACTTTATATTCTTATATAGCACGAGCATACTAGTATGTCATTATGACATGCGAGCGACGTGATTATGAAGGAAAGTTCTGCACAATTGACGCGATGAACAGACTTGTCGCGGACACTTTTTAAGCGTGATTGTGCATCTAGTTAGTTAATTGTTTATCTGAAAGTTGAACGCAATAAAGCATGTAATAAATAAATTAAAATAATAAAAACCACAAAAGTCATATCCACATTAACATAGCCTATCGATACAAGGATAGAAATTAAAATCAGTTTAGTTTGTTTATGATCGGTGTGGAAGCCCCGTTAGCGACGCGCGCGCACTAATCGGTATTGGATTGTATTTCAATTGTCTATAGGGAGGTTGCCACTTTAAATTTCATTATATTTATTTTCTTATAATTAACTTCATAACCTAGATTCTAGAAACAAAAGAACATCACCTGGTTTGTTGGATTATCCTTCTACATATACGTAATATTAACCGAATTATGGAGCTTTATCAATTCTGAGTCAAAACAATGGTTATATGTATAAATATAACTCTGAAGCAGTTATTATTTGGAACACACTTATTATCATTTGAATCGCCAAAAAAGAAGTAATTTTTAATGAATCTACCACCGGAGGGTTGTTATCTACCGAGAATACTCCGGCAAGCGTAGTTGCTTTTTTCAACAAAAGGGTTTTACATAGTTTCATGTCTCATTTATATAATACTATATACATATTATCTTATTTACATTATTTTTACATGGAATATAATAGAAGCACACTGAGACCAAATATATAATTATTGTTGCGTGTACAATAATCGTCTTAAAATTATATATAACATATAAATGTTAATTCTATAAAGGTGTAGTTAAAAAAAACACCTGTAATTTAATATCATAATAAAAAGTGAACTGCCTCTAACTCTAGCGACGTATCCTTTGATATCCCGACAACGTCCTGTGACTAAAACAAATAATTCCCGATCGCTCACCACCCTAGTTTATTGTTAATAGGCCACCGGTTCGACGCTCCGTTACGGCATAACTCAAATTGTTTTAATCTAACCAGTGTTTCGGATTCTTTTCGAATTTATTTGGTTGTGCCTCAATACTTGTTTTAAAGACATACATTGAATCAATACTAACGGAGATTCGATTTAGGGTTTCATTATTCTGTAATTAATTGATTAGAAATTTAATAGGTTTGTTTAAAATTGTTTTATAGAAGTTATAAATTTTGCTGAACGTTGCTATTTGAAATTGTTTTGGAAATGCAATGAGGTGTTAAGTGGCAATAAATTTAATTATAAGAACCTAACTCGAAACTGTGTTTTTCAGTTGACGTCCTTTGAGGTAGAAGTGATATGCAATGATTATTACGTTTTATAAAATAAATAAACTATCTATTGACATTCACTGAACGCCATCTAGCCCCAAACTAAGCTAATGCCTGTACTATGTATACTAAACAACTGATAAACATACTTTTGTAATTTTTTTCTTTGTAAATACATACATATTATACATAGAAAACACCCGGACCAATACAAGAAGACAAGTTCATGCACTCAAATGGTTGTACTCGGGGATCAAACCCGGAACCCTTGGTGTAATAGCCGACTTCTCAACCATTACACCGAATGAGTGTAATATAAAGTATACTTTTTACAATACATTAAAAAATATACTTCCTGGACTTACTGTCAAGACTTTAGAAATGTGGTTTCAAAACAGTTCCTTAAATACAAATGACTTTTGAACCGCGCTTTTATTCTTGAATTATATAACACAAACTATGCGCATTAGCGCAATTACAATTATGTCTTCACCACTTTAACTGGTTTGGCTAATACGTTTATTTCTGTGTAATCCCGAATTTCCAAGCAAATTCGACGGTTGGATACGATAAATACCTAAAATTACGCACGTACTCATCATAATTTCGCAGTCATTTGATCTCGATACCGTCAAAATTCACCGACCTAATAACGCCTAATCAATTATACAGCTCACGTAAAGTAAACATGAAAACGAGAGTCGAAAACCCCCCAATTTTCTGTTTCGAAATTTGATGACTTCATCTCGCATAATCATAGTGCATGTGCACGAACGAAAATTACGACCACCAATCACGCGCGTCCGTTTGATTTTCGAACGTATTTGTTCAAACGGCGCGGCTGTTCGTGGGCATACGTTGGTTATCTTAATTCCGTCAATAATTTGCAGATTAGGGCGTAGTTTTTTGAAATTTTAAAAAGCGTTCACTTTTGCGTTATGAACTTGAGGTGAAAGTACTTGACCGGATAATTAAATATTTTATGGGGGAACGGTAATAGCTTCCCTTTGAGGGTCGCTCATGAATATGAAGGCAGGCGTCCGTTGAAACTGAAACGGTTTGTTGAACTTTCACTTTTGCGTTTTACAAGCTAAGCCTTGATTTAATTACCGGCTAACGGCGTCCCTGTTGTTAGTCTCAGGAAATTCAACGGTTTACAGCTGAAATTTCACTTTTTTATCTACACGCGCGCCGTTGTTAGCCTAAACCTTTGCTCTTTGTTTTTGAACACGTTTTGCAAAAATTAACTTGAAATTTTTGAATATGGGCGTCGTTAGTACGGTTTTAGCCGCTGTGTTGGGTCTGAATATTAAATATGTAACAGCATTAAACAGAACGAGTCTTATCGCAGTAATAGAACTCATGATGAAGCTAAATCGAAGAGTACAGGCACTTATTTTCTAGAATTGTAATTTAATATCTGCCTTTGGTGCTGATTGATAAACAACGAACGGAGCGCTGGATATCTAGAGTTAGACCTTGACCGTAACTAAAACTGATAGTTGGGGAAACAGAAGACTTAGATAACGACTGACGGATGCTGGATGAGGAGAGTGGAGCAATGGTTAACCCCAATGTTAACGTAACAAACTGCGATAGTTTGGATTGGTATTTAATAACTTTCCATCGAATTATAATTTAATTTAGGCAAGTTACTTGGGTTAAATAATGAAGAAAAACTTAACTTTGAATTATCTACTTTAAAATTAATTGAGTTTTAACAATTATCTTTGTGTTTTGCAATTTGTTGGAAACACATTTCTACAACATAATAATATTCAATAAAATACAAGACGTTCATGCATTACCACGTACAAACTTATTGTTATATTTCATTGCCATCTTCGCAATATACGGTACCCAAAGCCGATTTCCAAAGCCATATTGAATACAATGCGGAATAAAATCCGCAATGTACACCTTTTAGTAGATTTTCTCAATGTAATCAAGTCCTCACTTATCATGCTAAGGTGTTGGGATAATTGGGGTCAGGTCAAGACATATGTCAAACTGTTTCACGACGACAAGTTTGTTGATAAATAATGCAGAATTTAACCAGGTCCGCCAGGTGGGACACTATTTCGCACTTTCGATATCCATGTGTGGTTTTCCCCTAAAGTAACGTAAAGCCGTTAAAAATAAAGTAAGACAAAGTTGCTTCTTTATTAATAGTGTTCCTTACAACTATATATCGAATATAAAAAAATGATTGCACAAAGAAATAAAATGTACATGAAATTACAATAATAATTTAATGTAATAAAATATTTTAATGCAATCGCAACTTAAACTATAAATGATTTTTACATATTGTCCATAATTAGGAGAGGCCTTTTTCAGCAGTGAACGTTTTATGCTGTTGTGATGATGATGATTTGTTCATTTATCCTTGGACATCTTTAGTAAACATCTAATAATTATTTTCCGATTGTGTCTCAATTCGCCAAATTATTTTATCAAAACTTTAAGTGCGAATCGAGCAAACTTAAAGACGATTTTATGCATGTGTAAGCATCAAATGAAAAAGAGTTAACGAGCAAGAAGTTGAGACCTAAGTTTTTCATTATCAGTTATTATCATATTTATCCAATCTAATAGTGCATTTACGCCAAGCGTCCCGTGTGTGCCCACAAGTCAAATGAGAAATGATATGACACACGTCCGTTGGACTCGGTCTGTTCTAGGATAGTGTTTCAGAAACCATGTTTATATTGATAAGCTTAGCGGGCAATATTTTTATGCAAACTATAATTTCAAATAATTAATCTAATTATGTTAAGCAGTGGATTACAATATTACGTGAACTGAAGTCAGATAAAATTTCATTGCTTTTCTGGAACCTCGGATTGTAGTGCCCACTTTTAAGGATCTTGGTCTTTCTTTTTATTGTTACTATCCATAATTTCATTAAATAAGTAATTTGTTGCTCTTTCTATTCTTGGTTTTTATGAATCATATGTTTTGTTAGGAAACATTTACCTTGTGTACTATTTACTAGTACTTCATGTGACGTGTAGCGATTCCCAGCTTTACACTTTTGAAGACTCAAATCAATCTCACTGGCTCGTGGTGCAACCATCCGAACAACAAAAAAGTCTGTCAATAAACATTTGAGAAGCATCGTGGGTTCCATTCCGTCATTTCTCATCAAGAGCCTTCAAGTGAGGCCTTGCATTACCCAGCATAAATTGCTTTGATCACTTTTAAAACATACTTCACTGTTTAAATAATGCATATGATTACACAAGATACTAAAATAAAATGACAGTAAATGCTAGAACCTATGACATACATTTGGGTCGATATAAAGTGTGGACCAGAGAATTTGGCCAAAATTTGAATAAAATCGGACATTCTATTAATGTAGGATTTTTTATATTTTAAAGGATAAATCTTTCGTTGTTTCCAAAGCCGGACATGCACTCTATATTTAAGTTGAACAGGCAATAAAAAGCCTAACCTTGGCGCCTGTCAACCCCAAACTGAAATAATTAATAGACACGCTAATTCTCATGCCCCCGCTCCCGCTCCGCCTATTACTATGCAGCAATATATGTAACCTAAGCCTTCTGCGTGCTTGCACGCGACCACTTTCTTTGGCTTTGTTAGACGCGGATTGTCTTAGCCATCCGAGATTGTATCTGTGCGATTTATTATATTATTACGTACTGCACTAGTCTAATGTAGACCTAATAAGGAATAGGTTTACTTTTTGGTTCTGTTTTTGAGATAGCCAACTGTAGAGTAATAAGATTTTAACCCAAGGGCAACTACTTGTTTGTTTTTGTGCGTATTTGTTTATTGTGCACTGTTTTGATGATCCGGCTATCTTGCCTAATGGTAAATAATACGTTTATCAATGAATGATGCTGTGTGGTAGGAAACTGACGAGATGACACCATAAAGTAACGTGATTTGACATCTCTATGTCACAAGTTATCTACAACCCTTCGATCCTGCTTTAAGATCTCTGATGTACTATGGGCTGATGTAACCAGTTACCATCAGGCCAGTTTCGTTGCAAAATAAAACAATTTGATATTTGTTTATTATTTTTCCCGTATTCAAATACTCGTATGACTCATAATTGTATATGAGGATGCGAAATTTGACGCATTTAGACAAATAAAATGTTATGCAATACAAAATCTTGATTATCTCACATCTTATTCGCGGGTCATCGACCTTTTATCAGCGGAGGAAACAATTTTATCTCCATAAGAATATGCACTAGGTGTGAGCTACCTCACATCTGCTTTATATGTGAAGAAAAGAGTTCTTCATTTTTTAGAAGTTAAGGTTTATTTTTGTTTGTTTTGATTTGATAAAATGACCATTTGTAGACCCTTTCATTGGCCGACGGAAACGTGATAGGGGGTAATGCCTGTTTATTGTGGTTTTAAAATTCTTTATGATTATGTTAAACTTAATCTTGGCGTCACTTATATTATGACATATTTAATTTTCTAGCTGTGCTCCGCGGCGTTGCTTGCACCATAAGGTGTTTTAAATCAGTAAAACGTAGTCGATACAAGGTGTCAGCTTTGACGACCCATTTGGTGTAGCCAAGGGTTCCGGGTTCGATCCCCGGACAGTATAAACATTTGTGTGCATGAAGATATCTGTTTGTATTGGTCTGGCTGTTTTCTATGTATAATATGTATGTGTTAACGATAAAATGTCTATACGTATGTTTATCAGTGGTTTAGTACCCGTAAGACAAGCTTTAAGCTTTACTTGGGGCTAGATGGCGCTTTGTGATTGTCAGTGGATATTTATTTATTAATCACTTCAGCCGTTTAGACGTAAAGAAGGAACCACACTCTCAAAAACTTAAGCCTTTAAAATATCAGTGTTATAGATGACAGAAAGAAAGAAGAAAGAATTTCTTTCTTTCAAGTGTTATAGATAACACTAACCTTTGTCTTTTTTACCATCGTATCTATCTACCCAAGTAGAGCGTCGGTGGTTCAATGGTGTGGACTGTTGCCTTCCGATCGGGAGGGCGCAGTTTCAAATCCCGCCACGTACCAATGTGTTTACGAATTCTCGAAATTTTATGTACGTTATCCGACGCTCTTACGGTGAAGAAAAACAACGTGAGGAAACCTGCGCACGCCTGTCAAGTCAATAAAAATATGTATGTGTGCTGTCGCTGCATTCGGAACACTTTTTTCGATTGTTTTGTGAGCATATTACGAATCTTTTTTTTTACATCACTGGTGTCTATAAAAACACCCTATTAAAGTTTTGATAGCCACTCAATTACTCCATTACAAATACCACAAGCACGTCAGTGTGTACTGTTATTCTAGTATTTCGTATTTCAGTCTAGATTTTGGTGACACGCCAATTTAATTTGAGCCTAGGTCAAAAACCTTGGGATGCTTAGACCGACAGTCTGACGTGACTTTTTTAAACTTTCTCATTTCTCATGAATGATTATGTTTTAAGAGTATAAATTGTGTTTGAAACCATAGAACGATTATTAACTCATTTACTAGGTGGTAGACTAGGTACTGAGTCATCTAAGAGGTACCTCGCAGTGCCAGATATCGTCCCGTGAAATAGAAGTGTTTTGCACTTCTGTGTTTCGGGATGAGACCTAACATCTGGTGTCGGGCGCAGTGCCGCATTGATGAAGAATAATCACTGTTTATCAGTTGTTGGTCTCAATAAATGCCGGTCTGTCATGGTCAGTCAGTCCTTTACACTTTGTAACACAAATAGATAATATAAAAAAGCTTAAATGGTTTCGATATTAGGTACTAAGGTGCAGACCATGTTGTGATACAGGATTAGAATGAGGGTTTTTGCAATGTAATCTATCTAAATGGCGTTACATTGGACGCTGACCTAACATTCCGAATGGTTACTTTTTATATCAGTAAAATTAAACCACCAATAACATTTCATTCAAAATGTTGCTGTGCCGGGCCGCTTTTCTCCCCAAACATATGTTAGGCTACCAAGCCCCCCCCGCAACGCCCTAAGCCGAGGTTCGAGTCCCGTTCGGGGACGCCCTTAGGCTCGTTGTGTAAATTTTAAGACTGAGAGCCATCTGCGCTCGCCACTTGCCCGGTGAAGCTGTAAAGGCCATCTGCGGCCAACAGCAGTAGTCAGATCGAAAAAAAAAACAAGACGACCACGTAAGGTTTGCGCTGTGAAAAAAATATCAGATCTCATGAAGAGCCTTATCTAAGGAGGGAAATGTGGATATATTTGGTGAATACAGTGCTTTCCTCAAATCATTTGCTCATTTGCATCAAGGTACATTGTAGATTGATATCTGGTTTTTACCTAAATTATGTTATTTTGTGTCCATAGCTATGTATTTTTTTTATATTTTATACGCAAGTTTTGTCTGTGAAAGCCGTGGCAGCCTATAATTAAGGCATCACTTAATCATGTATTCATGTGTGTCAAATACTGTAATTGAATTTACTAAGTGTATGTTCTTGTTGGTTGTCCAATAAATAAATAAATAAAGAGCCAAGCTTCTGAATCTACACGGCCTAACTCTACCGACAAATTCTACATACTAGTAAAATAATAAAGATGCGAATATTTAGTTCCTGATGTAATGTGGAATTATAAATCAAATCATGTTTATTAATTTATTTGAGTGCATAATGGTGTTATATTCAAATTAACATCAAGCTTATGTTATGTTTTATAAACCATCATAGTCGTTACATATCTTAATAAATAATGAGTGGGTGTTTTCTATGTATAATATGTATGTATTTACAACAAAAAAATATATAAGTATATTTATCCGTTGTTTAGTACCTATACAATAGGCTTCACGTTTAACTTAGAGCTAGATGGTGCTGTGTGAATGTCAATGGATATTTATTATTTATTTAATTTATTATTAATGTAAGTACTTGATATTTACAATAGTTGTGAAACGAACAAGGGGCCATACAAATATCGAGAAATACCGGGGAATATCGGAACATTGGCATAGTGTGGTGAAGGCGCAGTTGCGGTAGGGCGGGCGGCGCCCGCGCTTGAATAAAGTAGCGCTGTAGTTATCGCTCAATGCAATGCGATAATTTATATATTTATCATTTATTTTGTTAAAATAACTCTATATATGGTATCTGGTTCCCATATAAACATTCCATAATTTGAGTACAATAATAGGTCGCATGAATGCCAATGATTCAAAATTTTTGCTGTATTTCAAGGATCGAATGATTAATAAAGATAATTTTGAAATATTAAACCCTCGAACGTAGCACACGCTTAGACAATAGATTCATTGTGTGTTGCGAGTTTCCATTCGTGCTACGTACGACCGATCCGTCTAGTGTTTTGTAAAATAGCCGTACACCTGTTGCTTTGAGATATTTTGAGAGTAATTCATCCCGGTAATGTCGTTCATCACCCAAATAAGCCTATCCCTTTTGCACCAATAATGAATGCTATTTCCGTCTCTCACGTATCGGCCTTGCCAAAGGTTAACAGCCCGACTAGTATGAATTTTAAAATATACATTTGTTATAATAATAGCTAATGTTATGATTACAATAGGAGTGCTTTTACTTTCGACGTTATGCCCGGAAATATATTAGGTTTCTTTTCAATAAAATACTAGTTGCATAGATATAGGATAGCGCGCTAATTCTTAATCTATGACGAGAAGACGTCGACCTTCGTGCCACCTTTTTAAAGTAGTCATTCGTAGGCTAAACATCTAAACCTTATTTTGTTGTACTCATAACGAGAGCGTAGGTGGCTCAATGGTGTTGACTGTTGCCTTGCGATCTGGAGGATGCCAATGTGTTTTCGAAATTATATGGACGTTTATCCGACGCTCTTACGGTGAAGGAAAACATCATGGGGAAACCTGCGCACGCCTACGAAGAGATTCAAAGGTTGTACGTGAAGCCGCCAATCTGCTCTGAGCCCGTGGATGACTACGGCCTATACACCCTTTACGGGTAGGCTCGTGCCCCTCGGTGGGGACGTTTAATGGGCTGATGATGATGATTTACTTATCGACTACCATGCTTAGTAGTTCCAATAATGATTTAACCTGCAAAGTCCAAACCAAACTGGGAAGCATCAAACACAGTGACATTCACTATGCGTTCATGCCGTGGGATTGGAACCCACGACCCAAGGTCATGCAAAGATCTTGACTTAAAGTTCAGACCACTAGATTGCAAAGACAATTCCATTTTCTTCTTTCTCAATAAATTTCTACATAACATTATTCAAATTGCATAAATTGTTCAATGCTAATGTAGGTATATTTCAAGCCTTTGAAACTTTTTCGTAAGTATTTCCTAATCAATTTCTATATTATACATAAACTATTTCCTGTCTATCTGAACACACTAAACTCTAAACACAGGGCATATCTGCATGCCTAATGCAACCATAAAATACGCAGACCTCCCAAGTTATTCATAATTAGTGCGGAAAATTTGCCGGGCGTGGTCCAACCACAAAAGGGCAGAACTTGCTTACTTTATGAGCCCACGGAAGCTGGGCTGGAGCTAAATAAGATAGCCGTAGGTTAGTTTCATCATACCTGCTTGTGTATGGCGAGATGCGAATTGCATGTGAGGCGAGCAATGTCTTAGTTAATTTTGGAATAACTTATTCTGTATGTTTTTCCGAAATTGTATTGTATTGTTATCCGAAATTCTTTAGTGCTTTTTTAGGGTTCCGTAGCCAAATAGCAACAATACAATAAATGGAACCCTTATAGATTCGTCATGTCTGTCCTTCTCTCTGTCCGTCCGTATGTCACACCCTTTTTTCTCCGAAACTAATATCACTACACTATTCAAACTTTGTAAGTGTATGTATTCTGTGCACCGCTATAAGGTTATGATAAGAAACAGCTAAGAAAGAAATATATTTCGGGGTTCTCCATACATTTAACTTAAATAATTTTTTTTTAAGTTTAGTATTGTTAACATGGTGCTGGTGGGCCACCATAACATTATTGTTTCTATATTTACCAATTTATGTTCAATTATTTGTGGCTATTCTGATTTTATATTTGTAATGCTGTTCTGGTTCCTACGTTGACGTATGGTAGTGAATGTTGGGTATGGCAGAAGAAGCACGAAAGTAAAATAAATGCGGTAGAGATGCGATCGTTGAGACAAATATGTGGTGTAAAATTGTGTGACAGGATTAGGAATGCTGTTATTAGAGAAAAGTGTGGTCTGAAAGTAGATGTAGTGTCAAAAGTAGAAAGAGGTATGTTAGGATGGTATGGACACTTGGAGCGCATGAGTGAAAAAAGAATAGCAAAGCAGGTGCATTGTGCGAATGTGGAAGGATACACGAGCAGGGGACGACCCAGAAGGACTTACCTTGACCAAATTGGTCAAGTCCTTAAGAAGGCTGGGGTCCCAAGTAAGGAACTTGGAATAAAGAGCTTGTATGAAAAGATTGATGGATGTGATTGAAGCTAGGGAAGTATGTCAGTACCGTGCAAAGTGGCGTTTCATCATCTCTGCCTACCCTTCTGGGACCAAGGCGTGAGCTTTATTTATTTATTTTATTTTACATTATGTGTGTGGCTAATGAATGATTCTATTCCGATTGCTGGATTTTGGAAGGAAGAAAACATTTACTAAACTTGTACATTTTTTATAAAATGTTTTCTTTTTTCTCAAGAAAACGAGCAATCAAGCAAACAGTCCACCTGGTCGTTGGTGATAAGTTGGAAATATAATTTATGATTTAAAATATTTGCAATGCAAATTTGTTGTATACTTTTGTAATTATATTTTTTGTATTATTTCAGGTAAGTTCGTATGCTGTTATTCTTCTCATAAAAATCATCATAATTTGTGAGTATGCCCGAATACAAACACTTTGAAATCAAAGATTTTCTGTGCTTTTTTACTTATTTCTTTACTAATTAAACAGTACATACGTTTCATAACGTGAAAATTTTCAAAGAAATTATCGGAGCTATAGGATTTTTATATTTTTTCCTTTTTAAAAACAAATGAACTCCACAACTTAATACTGTATATACCGACACAATGAATACTAATGAAAAAAAAATATATTTATAAAAAGAATTTCTATAGATTGAATGACAGCTGCTGACCTCTCTGTTACCGTATAAGCTTTTGAGCTTTTACAGTTTAATTACAGCTTTTACAGATCCAAGACCAGCGGACAAGACCCATCCAATTGCGTCGTGGTGTGAGACAGGGGGATGTTATATCCCCGAAACTGTTCACAAACGCATTGGAGGATGTCTTCAAGACCCTGGACTGGTCTGAACGAGGCGTCAACGTCAATGGAGAGTTTATTTCTCATCTTCGTTTTGTTGACGATATCGTTGTCGTGGCAGAGTCATCGGAAGAGCTTGCGGAGATGCTGAACAGCCTTAATGAATCTTCCCGACGAGTTGGGCTTGGCATGAACTTGGACAAGACGAAAGTCATGTTCAACAGTCGTGTCATGCCACAACCGATATGCGTCGATGGTGTCCGTCTCGAGGTTGTGCAGGAGTATATCTATCTGGGCCAAACCATCCAACTTGGCCGGCATAACTTCGAGAGGGAGGCTAGTAGGAGGATTCAGTTGGGCTGGGCGGCATTCGGTAAGCTACGTCATGTCCTAACGTCAACTATTCCGCAATGCTTAAAGACAAAAGTCTTTGAGCAATGCGTCCTAGCCGTGCTAACATACGCAGCTGAGACATGGACACTGACTGCGGGATTGGTTCATAAGTTCAAAGTCACTCAACGCGCAATGGAGCGAGCTATGCTTGGAGTCTCTCTTAGGGATAAGATTGGAAATGATTTAATCCGTAAGAGAACTAAAGTTACCGACATAGCCCGCCGGATCAGCAAGTTGAAGTGGCAGTGGGCTGGTCACGTATGTCTTAGAACCGATGGCCGTTGGAGCAGACGAGTTCTAGAGTGGAGACCGCGTCTCGGCAAGCGTAGCGTAGGACGCCGTCCGGCCCGATGGACCGACGACTTGCGAAAGGTCGCTGGTGGAAGCTGGATGAGAAAAGCGGAGGACCGGGATGTTTGGCGCAAAATGGGGGAGACCTATGTCCAGCAGTGGACTGCAATAGGTTGAAGCGAGAGTTTAATTGAGCTTTGGCCATCAATACGCTAAGAATAAAATAGAAATTAATTTCTTTACTTCAACCTATCGGAGTCCACTGCTGGACATAAGTTTCCAACATTTTGCGCAATGAATATATATTTTTTGTAATTTCTAAATTGTATAATGAAAGAAAGAAAGAAAAACATTTATTGACTAATAGTACCACTCATTAACATACACTAAAAAAATAACATAATGAGGTTAAGCCATTCAAATATACAGCTTTTACAAAGGAATACACAGGGCGTTAGCCGAGGGACAGAGGGCGTTAGCCGTCACGTATTCACCTAGTTCCGTACGAATTTACATTTAAAAATTAAAATATGTGTTGCGATGTGCAATGATGGACTAAAAAAGTGAATCCTGTCGTAAGACACCCGGGAAAGTGTTAATTAATCAAAACAAATCGGAAATGTGTAAAACAAGTGACAAGTTGTGATGTGCTATAAGTAACTAAACAATTCAAGATGGTTTTTCATTATATGGTAAACCAAAAGTGACTGTTAATATAAAATATTTCATAGTGGTATACCAACAAATGTTGTATTTATAAACAATAATACATATAAGAACGACAATTAAAAACAAATTATTTTTTGGAGATCGAAGGTGCATTAAGTGAATGTTAAAACAGTGAAGGTGTAACAAAAACAGTTCTATGACGTATACTTGGTAAATGTTGGCATACACAAAACATATGGATCAATTTCGTACGTCAAATTAAGAACCCAATAGCCGAATTGGTACAACGACCTTCTCGAAGAGTTCGGAGAGTTGTAGTTCAATACCGACTGAATTTGTAGTGTCTTTTTGTGGATTAAATAAATATTAAATATGGATTTAAATAACAGTAATGTAACATTGAGACGTTTAAGACGTGTAAATTCAGAAAATGATATTTCTCAGTGTGATATTAATGTATCAAATGACCATTCCATGATTATTTGTGATGAAACGATGCGCAGTCTACCAGACGTGACTATGCTTAATTGTTCGCGTATAATTGAACTTGAAATGCAAATAGAACATTTAAATCAGAACTTAAGCATGGCAAATGAGGAAATAGATAATTTACTATTACAAAACAGTGGGCTACGTAAGGAGTTAGAAAGCTGTAATTTGATAATAAAATCACTTAGAACGATACAATGCCCCGTGCTTGAGAGGCGCCGTAGTATTTCAGCCTCACCTATACACAAAAATAAGATAAGTATTTCGCATCGAACCCAAACATTTACAGACATTAGTACCCAAACTGACAGTAATGATTGTAATAAATTACAAAATGGAAAAAAGATACACAAAAGACTCAAACTAGCAATAGAAACAAAAAAGAAATACACAACTAAAATTTTATTAAATAAATTAAAAAACCAAAGAAAACATATAAAAAAAATTATAAACAAAAATAAAAACGTAGATAAAGACAAAAATATTGTACAGCATAAATTACTAGAACTAAAAACTAAATATGATATTACGAATAACATATCACGGAAAAATGGACCAGTACTGACGAAAGAAGGAATCCATGCAGTAAATGTTAGTAACATGAACATAAGGAAAAGAAAAATTCGGGTGTTTTCGAAAAGTATTGGACGTGGATTAGCAGGTAGAATATTAAAAGAAAAAAGCGGTGTAGATATCACAAACCAATGCAAACCCAGAGCTCCAGTGAAATGTTTATTAGAAAATTATTACAAAACTGTGGAAAATTTGCAAGAAAATGATTTGGCTGTAATTTTAATAGACTCATGTTCCAGTACCGAAATGGAAACGTATTCTCAAGATATTAAAAAAATTGTTGGTAGTGAGGAAAGACGATATAATCTTGTTATTGGAAGTTTATTATATGATGGTGTAAACAATGACAAAATTTATAAATTCAATATTGAACTGTCCAGGTTAGCGATGTTTTCTGAAAATGTTAAATATTTAGATTTGAATCTGAGCAGCTGTTCTTTTGGGATTAAACACTATATAGCACAAGAAATTGTAAGAAATAGTACAAACAATTATTTTAATTGTTCTTCTTTTCTCCATTTCATTAAAGCTAGTGATAGTCAAAGTAATGGTCAGTATTTTTTAGAGAATGTATCGGCACCAATAATTACTTAAAGATCTTACACGCCAATATTCAAAGCATAGGTAATAAGTTTTTAGACCTAGAACTCTTAACTGAAAGTATGGACTGTGACGTGCTTTGTCTATCAGAGACATGGGCTAACGAATTCAAATTGGATATAATGAGCATCATAGGTTATGATCTTGCAGCGTATTATAATAGAAGGATTTTTGAACATGGAGGTACAGCAATTTTTGTAAAAAACAATATTGAGTATAAACCAGGCATGATATTACCAAATTAAGTTTTGAAATGAATTGTGAGTTGTCAGCGATAGAAATAAAAGCCTATAAATTAGTCATTATTTGTGTATATAGACCTGACTATGACTATATCATATTCGAAGATATAATTGTAAAATATTAGAAAACTATGTAAAGAGCGTAAAAAAATAATATTGGTAGGTGATTTTAATTTAAATTTATTAAAGCCAAATAATAAAGTAAGGAAATTTTTAAATATATTAGAGGAATTTAAATGCAGCTGTTTGCTAAAAGAACCGACACGCATCAAGGGAAAATCAGCTACTTGTATTGATAACTTTGTTGTGAATAATGACGCCGATTTTAAATATCATTCAGGAAAGGTTTTAGATATTAAATTATCAGACCACAACGTTATAGAATTAAAGTATAAACTGAGTTGTAATAAGATTAAACCAGTTCCGAACGAGGTAGTTAAATCGCGAGAAATATCTCCCTATAACAAAGATTATTTCCATTACCTTTTTAATAAAGATGTAAAAAAAGTACAATTTGATATTACCCATGAGCCCGATGCAAATAAAAAATTTGACATTCTAATGAAATATATACAATATTGTTACAATGCCGCGTTCCCATAAAATTAAAAAAGAAAATAAAATCAAATTTAAATATACAAACTAAAGGAATTCTTATTTCAAAACTTAATATTCAAAAATTAGAGATGTTACAAAACTTGAAGCCTGATCCAGTCAGGAAAAATAAAATAAAACAATATAAAAAAACGTTTAGGAAAGTACTAGAAACCGCAAAAAAACTTATTAATTCAAGAAGGATCAATAAGGCCTCTAACAAGATAAGAACAACTTGGAAAATAGTAGGTGAACAGAAACGTCGCAACACACAAAAAACTACAATTAAGAAAATCCGCAATATTTTAGGAGAACTAATAACGAACAAAAAAGGTATAGTCAATACTTTTAACAAATATTTTAATAACATAGCTGCTGCACTGACGGAGGGCTTGAATATAGATATTTTAGATTGTGACAAATATTTAAATAAAACACCTGATAGTGAGAATGTTATAGTTTTTAACCAAATAAGCACCGACGAACTCAAAAAAATTATTCTCGGTATGAAAAGTAAACACTCAAAAGACGTATATGATATGGATACAAGGAACCGTTAAGAATCTAATTATAGGCAATAAAAATATGTTCAATTTAATTTTACACGTATTTAATGAATGTATCGAACAAGGCATATTCCCGAGTAGCCTTAAAATCGGTAAAATTGTACCATTACATAAAAAGGGCGAAGAGGAGATAATGGGTAATTATAGACCTGTAGTTATATTACCAGTACTTTCAAAGATACTAGAAACTGCTATAAAGATTAGAATAGTGCAATATCTGGAAAGCAATAATTTATTAACAAAGAGTCAATTCGGTTTTCGAAAAGATAAATCGACGGAAATGGCTATAAGAAGGACAGTTTATTTTATTCTTAAAGCGATAGATGAAAAGCAGAAGGTATCGGGTATATATTGCGATTTGAGTAAAGCGTTTGATTGTTTGCGACATGATATTTTATTATATAAGCTTAAATTCTATGGATTCAAAGATAAAGAACTGAAGATGTTGCAATCCTATCTTAATAAAAGACCTTTCATTGTTGATCTGGATAAGGTTAAGTCTGATGTGGAGCATAGCTCTATAGGCATACCTCAAGGCTCAATTTTGGGACCAGTACTGTTCCTGATCTATGTTAATGATTTACCAAATGCGTTACCGGCATGGGCAAATGTCACACAATTTGCAGATGATACACATGTAGGTATAAAAGGGTAAAACAAATGAAGAGGTTACTGACAAAATAAATGAAACTTTGAGTAAACTAAAACAGTGGTTCGAATCAAATGGTATTAAACTAAATAAAGATAAAAATGTTATTATGAATTATACTAGCAAAAAAATTAATAAAGAAAATGATTCCAAGGTCTCATTTTTAGGTTGTACAGTGGATTCCAGTTTAAATTATGCTACTCATATAGATAAAGTGTGCAAAAAAATAGCGAGTTCAAATTATGCTTTACATAAGCTAAAACCTATTATTGATAAGAAAACTCTTATAACTGTCTACTTTGCCTGTATTCATTCCGTCATCAATTATGCTATAACCGTCTGGGGAAATGCTTCACAAATAGAAAGAGTGCTTATTAGCCAAAAAAGATCGATTAGGATAATATACGGTTTGAAAAAGTTATCATCAGTTAGATCGTACTTTAAAAGGTCTAAGATTATGACTGCAGTTTCAGTTTTTTATATAAGTCCCTTCTGGAAGTGCACCAGGAGAGAAATGAACTTCCAACAAGAATGCACATACACAACAGAAACACAAGAAATAGAGAAAGGCTGCATGTACCTAAAACTAGGATTGCTAAAACGTACAAGCAAGGACTATCCCTTAAACTTGACATGTATAATAGGCTGCCTATTAAAGTCACAAAACTACCATATGACCATTTTAAACAAGTATTAAAACATTTTTTCCAAAATAATCCCTTTTATAATTTGTCCGAATATATGAGCTGCACTTTTATGGATTTAAATTAATCTTATAACGTTTCCGTACTGTTTCTTAAAATTTTATTGATTGCTTGACTTTTTATTATTTATTATTTTAATTATTTAAATTGCACGTGCTCGTATCTTATTTTGTTTATTGATGACATGTTTAAAAATTTAATAATTACTATTTCATTATGAATAAAATAATTGTACTCAATTTATTGTAATTCAAATAAAATATTGACATATAGTAAAGAAATAAAATAGAATAAAAATTGTGACACTAAATTATTATAATATGACGATGTTTTTATGAATGGATAATTATTTTTGTGAATTTTTAGAAACAAATATGTACTTAATCTAAAACTAAGATTATTTGTTAAATGACGTACCGATGTTATGCAATGTAACTGAAGGTTGAATGAATAACAATAACAATAAACAATGTTAAATAGTTGAATGTTTGACTCTTCAGTTTGACGCATGGCTGGTTAGTAAAATTTATTGATATGTAACGATTCCAAGATAGTAAAATTAGCTTAAGTAGGCGTGGAAATCGTGGAATAGCGATGGAATGAATTGAGATTAATCTCTTGAGTGACGAGAATGGTGAAACTGTTTCGGAAAATCTTAAGTAGACAGTATTATTGGTATCATAGATTATATTCTTTAAATACTTCAATGGAGACGGTCTGTAATAAAACTCACGTGGAATTAGTTCCGTTGATTGCTAATAACGTCAATAAAAAAACAATAAATTTATATTGAATTTATGCGAAAACTCGGTTAGTTATAAATGTTATAATTTTCTTGTTCTCATAATGAAAAAATAAATTTAATGATAATATTACTCATAATGATTATAAAACTTATTAATACTTAATCATCATCATCATCATCGGCCCATTAAACGTCCCTACCGAGGGGCACGAGCCTACCCGTATAGAGTATGTATAGGCCGTAGTCGTCCACGCGGGCCCAGTGCGGATTAGCCGACTTCACGCACAACCTTTGAACTTCGCAGGCGTTCGTAGGTTTCCTCACGATGTTTTCCTTCACCGTAAGAGCGTCCGATAACGTACATATAATTTCGAGAATTCGAAAACACATTGGTGCGTCGCGGGTTTTGATCCTGCATATTATTTTTTTCATTTCATATGATTCAGTAAAATTATGTATTTCATGGTACATATTATCTAAGTAATATACTATAGTTATATATCATATTATAATGTATATTTAATCATATTGTTTTTATTGAATTTTTATTAAGGCCGGTAGCGTGAATAGGGACTCGTCGATCCTACAGGGACTCCCGCGGGCAACCACGCGGCGGGCCCAATACGTTGGACCCAAGTCTATAGAGTTGCCGAGACTAACGGCTTAAAGTGAAAGAAAGAAAGAAAGTGCCCTCCGAGAAACGAAACTCGGAATAATATTCGATCACCCATCTCATTGGCGACCATTGAGATGGTTGCTTGACAGCCTACACACGTGTGTAACAATAGTCTTAACTAGGAGAAGGTCAGCGATACTGAAACGCATGAAATTTGCTTTTAGTCTGAAAATTCAGACGCGAATTATGGGACCACACAACTAGCTTACGATTATTGCTTAAGGGGTAGCGCTTGGTTTTTGTAGATAAATACATAAAATACATTGATATTAGTTTGTAAGAATTTTTTGAAATATTATGATGCTATTTGAAATACCTATATTAAAATAATAATATTTGTTTATTTCACAGATAACAATGATCCATTTATGGTTAGTAACAAAAGTGAACTAAAAAATATGTTAGTAGCAAACTTTCAGTTAAAAAAATTAATTAAAAGGATTAATATACATTGGTAATTAATTTCATAACAATGGGATTATTATTAAATTGTTCATATCTAATTAAAATCGAAATAAATGTAAAAATAAATATTTAAATATCTAATCATGTCAAATTATGAAATCAAAGGTTATTCATTAATGATCATATTAAATCTTACAAATCAATGGGCTGGTTTCAATTAATATATAAAATGTTTTACGATTTTTTTTACTGATAGAAAGTGACGAAGATACAGCCTAAGGTATATATAATACAGACGCAGAAAGTTCATTCCACTGCTTTGCAGTTTATCCGATTCAATGTGATTAAAATAACTAAATAACCTACATTAATTACCAATAATCTCCATTTGCACAGTACTATCTAGCCTCAATTTAAGCAAGGAGCTTGTTAAGCAATACTTGCTTACTTAATAATAGTACTTACAAAGTAGTACACTTAAAAAATACATACATTTATTTACATTGATCGCCTTACCCTTAAGTGGGCTGCCCAAACTCGCGCCTGGCTGCGCGCCAGCATTCTGACAAATAAAACATGGAAAAAATGGTGCACTTGAAATCAGTACAAATTACGAACACGCCGCGTCGGTGCTTCGTTATTTACACACATTACCGCCACTGAGTAATGGGTGAAAATAACAAACGCCCGGGTTAGATTCCCGGTTCAGTCGATTTCAACTTTTTATATTTGAAAAAAATTGTGATTCATTTTACTAATAAGACTTGAAATATATTGAAAAACGCAATTCAGACATTTTATCAAAGTTGAATTCATTAAACTGTTTATGCTAATATACATGTAATATACATAACAATTAAGTTTATTTTAAATCGACTTTCGCTTTAAGTACGTTTCAGATCAAAATGATAGACAGTGTTATTGTTAACATATAATTAGGGTTCATAAGTCAGACAATATATCTAACTGTTTTTTTTCTCTAGTCTTTTACATATTTAATTAGCCAGATCAACAGCTAGTCTAAAATCGTTTGTACAATGACTTTTTTTATGTTACGAAGTGAACAGGACGGTCAGGACGCTCACCTGATGGTAAGTGATACGCCTGACCATGACAGAGCAGCATTGAAGGAGATCAACAACTGCTAGACAGTTATTATAATCCATCAATGCCGCACGGCGCCCTTTACCCGAGACAACAAATGTAAGATCTCTTATACCCGGTTATTTCACTGAATTTGATAAAACCTTGTCCTCCACAGACTAAATACAAATCACTCTTTAAACAATCAATAGATCACCAGTAAACGGTAGTTAAGTTAGTCAAATATTTACTACCACGACTCGAGGCTGTATTTTGTCATAGAAGTGATAATCCGAGGCGCCTGCGCCGCCGCAAAGCATTCGTGTCACCTAATTGTCCAACTTACTGAGTTGGAACAGAGCGATACGTCGAGTAGGTTCTTATTCATTTTATTAAGTAAAAAGTTATTTGAGTCAATAAATTAATTAGGTGAAAGCTAAGATAAGCTTTCTACTACTAGAATGAGAAAACGTGATGTAAAAATTGCCTAAGACAAATAAAGTTTAAAGCATATTTTTTTATACGTATTAGTAACGTACTCAAGACTTGAAACACATTAATTAAATAAAAAGTTTTCTTATTATTAATTATTAAAGTGAACAGTACAGTCAATTTGCTCACTTGGTGGTAAGTGATAAGCCTGACCATGACATTATGCAGGCTGGTGTAGGTAAATATTCCGCCAACACTGTCCTGCTCCTGTCACCCAAGACTACAGATGTTAGGTCTTTTATGCCCGGTAATTTCACTAGCTACAGTGCCCTCATCCCGAAACACAGAAGTGCAAAACACTCCTATTTCACGGGACGATATTGGGGAAAGACGCTCGTCTCTCCGAATCAGTTTTTTTCGAAAAGTACAATCCTGGTATTTAAAATCAAGACTCTAGGTTTTATAAGCAAGCGTATTCCATCAAAGGTGTACCGCTTTGAGTTTTTTACAGGATCAAGCATTCAAAGAGACCTGAAGCACAGGCAGGCAACAATTAAAGGCAAAACTCGACTCCATTGCTTAATCCGAATTATTCACGGGGATCCTATCATAACCGCATGTTTGCGGCCGCGTAACTTAATCTGAATATACTGCTAGGTTTTTTGGCTATTCATTACGATATGCATGATTTTTAACCCCTAAACCAACCAAAAATACGCTTTTTATACAGTGCTTTTAAATAATGATTTAAGCTCTTTTATCATTAATCGTTAACGATTAAGGAATCGCCAACCGTAAATCCAATAGACAATATTTCCTATGACTGTATTCTTGGCAGTTATAAATTGAATGAATAAAAATACTGCTTGGTAGGTTCGATACTGAGTAGTAGGACGTCCTTCTTCTTTTGTTTGAATAGATTGTTGAAAAATCAGACCCTGGTGTCAGGGTTTCTAAACCGCCTTACTGTACCTAACGTGGTAACAACCAGCATCATTGGTGGCTACTTACTTGCTAATAAACTTTCCATTTGGTAAATCTTAAATTGTACCTATCAAACAGTTGCATTTATATTGACGACCCATTTGGTGTTGTGGTCGAGACGTCGGCAACAACACTAAGGGTAATAATAATAAGTAAAATAATAATAAGTATGTTTATCAGTTGTTTAGTACTCGTAATACAAGCTTCAAGCTTAATTTGGGGCTAGATGGCGATGTGTGAATGTCAGCGGATATTTATTATTTTTCCATTTGGTAAAGTATGGTACTATTGTTTCTTATACGGTACAGCAGTGTCAAATTTGTATCTACTGTGTTCAAACTGTGTTCTACGCTAGAGATAAATAATACAATTTTATCCATTTTAAATCATACGAAAGTTTATAAATTTTCTGATTATTATTGCTATTATATAAAGCCACTGTCAAAATTATGAAAAAAACGCAATGTCTCCTGATATACCTATGAACCTTTCTTTGCTTTAAAGGGTAAGTGATAAAATCCATAAATATTTTTTTTTATCACTTTTTTGCCTACAAAATGAAACATCAACTCTGTTCTTTTTATCAACCTTAATCTCGCCGGCGGCCGTTTCAAAGATAAATATCCTAATAGTATATCAGTTTTAATAAGGCTAGTTACCGACAAATCGCCACTTTGAAATGTTGTCAAGCAATATACCTTATACGGCGGCGTACGATACATTTTGCACCTATCGATAATTATAATCGATTTGTATGTAAATCGGACGATTACTCGATTATTACCGAGATGTAATAATTTATTCTATAAAGGTTGAAGTGTACAAAATGGCAGGCGTAAAATGTGCGTTAAGGGTTTTTTTTGCGTAATGGATAATTTTAATGGGTTTGATAAATTGGGATCATTTTATATAATGATTAAAACATACGTTATAAAATAAAATATAAAACTTCATAAATCAAAACAAAAATCAACCATGCATTACTGTGTTTCGGGATGAGGGCACTGACTAGTACAAACTTTATGGCCGCTCTGAATATAGCAAGTGCGCAGGTATAGTCAAGCACAATGTATGAATATTGTAAACTGCGTATCGTCTTGTGCGAGGTTCGGAACGGCCAAAAAGTTTGGCGAGACCTACAATTAATATTACCGGGTTTAAGATACGTAATCTGTTGACTCGGGTGACGGGTGAAGGGAAAATAATAACTATGTACGGTTATTTAAATTTACTTCAACAGCTGTCATGGTCAGGCGTATCAACTACCACAGGTGAGCGCACCTACCGTCGGGACGTGTTTACATTGCCATGTCATCATAAGTTTTATGTAGGTACTAAGTATTAAAAATAACACTAGTAGAGTGCGTTTCATAGAATAGTTCCTTTGCGTTATGTTGGCGCCTTGTGTGTAATGTCATTGGTACTATAAAACGCTCTCCTACGGGACCTACGTTTTGTTTATTTAGTTTTATTTTCGACTAAGATCATGCCCAAAACCTATTATCCAGCAGTGGACTGGTTGAAGAGAGAGAGAGATCATGTCCAGCAGTGGACAGGTTGAAGAGAGAGAGAGAGATCATGCCCAAAACATTAGAAAAGCGGTGAAAATAAAACTGAAACAAAACCCACGGACCGTCTTATCGTACTTACCAATGACAAGGCGCCAACATAAGGCATAGGTGTATTTGATAAACGCACTATAGGTACCATGTGGCCATTATCGCAGTTAAATACCTATAAGGTATGAATATAAACACTTGCAAATAGCTTTGAGTATGATAATTCAAAAGTACAGTCATTTGTCTCGGACAAATAGCATTTACATAAATGACTGTTTGTTATAATTTTATTGCATTTTACATGACTCGTCGTGCGGTCGGTCATGGAGCGTCGGTGGCTCAATGGTGTGGACTGTCGCCCTCCTACGAGAGGGCTTAGGTTCAAGTCCAACGTACAATGTGATTTCGAATTTTCGAAATTATATGTACGTTATCCGACGCTCTTACGGTGAAGGAAACATCGTGAGGAACTTCATGCACGCCTGCGAAGAGATTCAAAGGTTGTGTGTGAAGTCGTCCAATCCGCACTGGGCCCGCGTGGACGACTAAGGCCTAATCACCCTATACGGGTAGGCTGTGCCCCTCGGTGGGACGTTAATGAGCTGATGATGATTACATGACTAAGATGATTTAGAAACCGCTCCATCTAGGCTCAAATCAAGCATTTTTTTTTATTTATAGAATGAATGGTTTAGTTGCTTGAATTAATACATAACAAGTTACATGATTTAAATCATATACATTTACAGTAAATTAGAAGTGAGAGTGGTAAATATTTAACTACTTAATTCCTTTTTTGTGTTAGTTTGTTTTATGGGTACTATATAATTTCTAGTGTACTTACACAAATAAGTTTATATAAGCGTGCCTACATACCTATGTAATAATTATCATCATCAGCTCATTAAACGTCCCTACCGAGGGCATGAGCCTACCCGTACGTGGGTGATTAGGTCTTAGTCGCTCACGCGGACCAGTGCGGATTGGCCGACTTCACGCACAAACCTTTGAATTTCTTCGTAGGTGTGCGCAGGTGTTCTCACTGATATCCTTCACCGCAAAAGCGTCAGATAAAGTACCTCTAATTTCGAAAATTAGAAATCACATTGGTACGTGGCATGATTTGAACCTTAGTCCTCCGGTAGGAAGGCAAATCCGAATAATAAAATACTAATATAGATATAGTTTATCAATATTTCAAATCAGTACATATTAAGAAAGACACTTGAACGGGGCCCTATACAACACAGGTCGTTGGGTTAAAGCACTGTTAACTCTTATTAATTACGTTTATAAGCAGCTTTAAATTGCACACAAGTCATTTAACTAAGCGAAGTGCATTTGTAATAGACGCTAAATACTTGACTAACTTTGGTAAAGAAAATTTGCCTTAGCGTGGTAAATGTGTGAAGGAAAAATAACGGTTAAGCACTTTTAGTGTCACCCTAGTATTACATTTACATAACTGTGTTAGTTTAGCCATTACTAATTAAATATCTTGGTACTTTGCATTTTGAACATTTGCGTTGCAATCTAAATTATTCGTTCGATTGCCCAAGCAAAGCAACTGTTGCAGTGGTCAGTAACCGGATGGGTGACCGAAACATACTTGGATAATTCAAGGCGCAGTCTCAACTCCAAAATCATCTGTTTTTACAGCCATCGGTTCTGCGACATAAGTGCCTAGTTTACTGCTACTTCAACTTGAAGATCGGGCGAGCTATATCTTTAATTTTGCTTACGAGTAATTGGCCTATAATGATCACCTTAGGTGCTACTAAGTCTAATTTAGGTCTACTACTAGTATTTATCTACAGTCTAGATTATATCAGTTAATAACGCGGTCATTTGTACTACTTTCGATTTCGTCCGTCGGTTCGTTAAACCTGATCTATCGCCTTATGATTCTCATGATAGGCTATAGGTTAGAATTAATTGGCAATTATAACGTGGCATTGGCAGGCGTGGTGATTAAAATTGTATTTATGAGTACAGCGGTTTTGATGTTAAAGTATGGGTTCAAATTTTCATTTAACATTCTAAAGAAGAATTCAATTCGCTGAATTCACTCTTAAATTTCTAAAAAAAATTTTTATCATCTATAGGAGGACATTAGACCGCCATCTCACCTGATGGTAATTGATGATGCGGCGTAGGATAGATCATGCCTGTCTAGAAACAGCCTATTCACTCTTGCCTTGAAGACGGCCAGGTTGTAATGTATTATACCTAGTTAGTCATAGTTAAAAATACAATCCGTGGTCTGTTGCTAGTATTGATTACAGTCAAAGAATCACTGCAAAAATTATACACTGAAAATTAGGCTAAAACTAACACAGGTAAATGATTTACTCTCGCCAACAGAGTATAGTCCTGGTCTATTAGCAGACAGTCCGGTACAATCCGGTAGATGTCTTTCTATTTATAACCCACTCCTCGAACAAAATGATACGAATAATAAGAATAAGAATATATTTATTGTCTCTCTTCAAACATTTAACTAATAAAAATTCAAAATTTTACAAAAACAAGTACTTGAGACAAAGGGAAGGAGCTCAGCTGAGTTTGCAACGAGAGCAATCCCGAGCATCGCTGTTTTTCAGCTACTCCCCTTACCCTCTGAGATGTTGTGGAAGGCCTAGGTTATGCTTGTTGACAATTTTTAATATTATATAAGTATGGTGCGTTTTTATAATAAGTTAAACAAATCATAGTCGTAGTTGATGTATGAAAGGAGCTATCATGAGATGCATTTATAGCAAACTTTGTCGGGATTCTTTCTCGTATGTGATGGCTAACACATTTTTTTTGGTATTTAACAACCACATTAAATTTGTTGACGCTTCAGACAAATATACAACTTATTATTAGGGCTAGAACTCTATTGCACCAACCGACTTAAAAAACTCATTTTCGTTACAAACACATTTCACAGGCTTATATGGTAAGCACACACATTTGTGTGGATGATCATGTCTGGGTGTTTTCTATAATATAGAAAGAAGAAAGACAGAAAAACATTTCTATAATATAGAAAGAAGAAAGACAGAAAAAACATGAATCAACCTTTAACAAAAAATAAATTAATTAATTGCACCAGGAAATCTAAGCATAAGGTAAGTATTTGCTAAAAATAATATAGAAAAATATTAAAAAAGGTCAGAGTTCAGAGGTTGAGAATTGCCTCAGCTTTTACGATGCTTATCAAAGCATTTGACAGAACCCAGTAAATAAACGACGTCACAAAAAAACAATGATATAAAAATAGTATTTTTTATAAAGTAACTCTAGAAAATTATGTATGTACGTATATAAGTATGTTTATCAGTTGTTTAGTACCCATAATACAGGCTTCACACTTAACTTGGGACTAGATGGCGCTGTGTGAATGTTACTGGATATTTATTTATATAAGAAACGAACACATATAATACTATAATCCGTAAAGCCTACCGTTCTCAGCGTGTAAACCACTTAATCCAGACATCATTAGCGGTAGCGTCCGCAAAAAATCCTAATCCCCAGATTGAGTTGTTCACTTTGATTTGTTTGCCGACTAGGATCACTTTGACGGGCTGATTAGCCCTTTTTTGCCGACCGTGTTAATTCATTTTTGAGACGCTAATTACGATACAAAAAAGGATACCGTGAGAGTATGTTATGGTTTTTGATGTCTTGGATCTTTAGATTTCTCACTGTTTTTGTAGTTAATTTTTGTGGTTTTGTTTTTAATAATAATTAAAGCACAATTAAAGCATTAAATGTAGCCATCGGCAACAATAACGTAGGCACGCATCGGAATTCAAACAAACGTTTGGAAATAGGGCGGGTGTGACCGTAGCGCCATCTATTTCTGGTTTAGTGAGCTTTCGCAACCGGGCGACTTGTGGTCGGGTTTTGACGGTCCATGTGATGTAATAGTTGAGATGTCAGCTATATACTAAGGGTTCCGGGTTCGAACACTGGTAGTGCAAATATTTGTGTACATGAACATGGTATTGATAATGTCGACGTCTCGACCCTTACACCACATGGGTCGTAAAATTGGGGCTAAATGACGCTGTGTGAATCATCATCATCACTGCCTCCGTGGTAGGCACTGTGTTTGGCTGCGTAACCCCGAGACCGTGGGTTCAAATCCCAAGGGAAAGCAACAGTTGTGCCACAGCTATAGCACTATCCGACGCTACTATTAAGACTTGCATAGAGCACGCAGATGGACAAAGGGGACACGAAAGAAGGTGCTCCATGGTCTGAGGTGAAACCCCGCAGACACAATGTACTTTTGACTGCTCAAGGAAGCCCAACTTTATCAACTTTTTACTTCAGCAGCCAACCTGGGATCGCCAGCGGTTGAGTGATTTCCAAGTTAGCTATGTCAAAGTGCAACGTTCGCGTGGTTGTTCTTAAGCTGCAGGGAAATCCGGCGGAGTTGGAAACTTCATCTGCCAAATTCGCTCTCTAGCCGACACAAATGATAAAAAATATATACATATGTCATGGTCTGTCATGTTCAGGCGTATCGCTTACCATTAGGTGAGCGAGCTGACCGTCCCGTTCACTTTTTTCTGTTAAAAGTGAGCAGGACGGTCAGGTCGCTCACCTGATGTTAAGTGATACGCCTGACCATAACAGAGCGGCATTGAAGTTGACCAACAACTGATAAAAAGTAATTATCCTCCATCAATGCCGCACTGCGCCCGTCACCCGAGACAACAGATGTTAGGTCTCTTATACCCAGTAATTTCACTAGCTACAGTGCCCTCATCCCGAAACACAAAAGTGCATAGCACTCTTATTTCACGGGACCACTGGTAGATACCACCTACCTTGGTACTACTCGCCTAGGTAGGCGACTCAGTATCGAGTTTACCACCTAGTAACCTACCTACTTATGACATAAAATAATAAATAATTATTCATCCTTCCGTCGACGGACCATGGAGATACACAGTCTTGAGTTGTGCAATCGTCAACCGACGCACTACCCTCTTCACCATATGTCGGTTGATATTCAACAAATTCCCGTAACGACATCCCGGAATCCCGTTTTGTTAATGGACAGTCAGTGTATCCCGACACCCCATCGATCCCAATCAACGCAGATAACCCGGATCAATGCCAATCACTCCCGGCAATTAAGCGTGCTATGTTCGATTCCCGGTTCGGACGTGTGACGTAACACGCGAGGTAATTAGTGGCATGAGACATGTTGATTTGTTGTGTCGTTTGTTTGTTTCGGTGTTTTTGTGTTTGTTGTTAGTGTTCTAAAATTTACTTATTTTAGGCGTGCACTGAGATTATGAGTAGGGCATGCAGAGAGCGTCGAAGGCTCAATGGTGCGGACAGTCGCCCTCCTACCGGAAGGGCTGAGGTTCAAATTCCGACACGTGCCAATGTGTTTTCAAATTATCGAAAATATGTACGTTATCCGACGCTCTTACGGTGAAAGAAAACATTGTGAGGAACGTTTAATTGCTGAGCTGATAATGATGATGATGATGAAATGTGAGTGACACTGATCGCAAAAACAATGAAGAATTTACATTTTGTCAAATTGAGTGCTGTTGATGACAGCAGATCGTATTGGTTTCAAATATGTAGTGGAAAATGGGCGAATAAGTGGGAATCGTTTAATGTGTTGGCTGAATTTTGACACACTTTTGATGTAAATCCGTACGTATTTTTTTATACGTCCATAACCGACGGTGGGCTTTTACTATCGCCTCTGGTACACATGTCTATGACGAGTTAGACGCTAAATAAAATAAATTTATTCTAAAATTTCGGCAAGTATAGTAAAGTTCAGGGGTATTTTGATGCTCTTATACCATACATAAAATAACATATATAATATATGTATATAAAAAATACAAACCCTGTTATGAATACTATTAATATTTACATATTATTTATATGACAAATAAAATAAAAAATTATAAATGAGAGAAAGAACCAGTTGGTCTGATGATCTGGTTAAGTGGCAGTAGCAGATGGATGTCAACTGCAAGGATCGGTCCGCGTGGAAATCATTAGGGGAGGCCTTCGTTCAGCAGTGGACTTTCTAGGTTGTAATGATGATGATGAGAAAAGAAAATTTAATACCCACCAATAAAAAATCATATTATGTATAGTCTAAAATCATATACTTAACTTAGATAAGCTCTCTCATCTCACAAACTAGCGAAGGCATAAATACTTACAGTATGTTCCTATTATATGAGAACGCTATTTTCTATGTAAAATAGAAAGAAAGAAAGAAAGAAAGAAGGCATTTATTAAATCTAAACATCGCATATTGCAACTAATTAATGTGAGAAAATAAACCATATATATACCAATTTTACTAAAAACTTATTAATAAATATTGGCGCGTGCTACGACGTCTAGACTAAACGGACTCACTCAGCATAAGCCAGGGCCCCCTATGAGCGACCCTGACGCGATTTTCAGTGAGCCCGGATGAGTAGGCGCACGGTCGTATGGTGTGCGTATACACGTGCTTAAAATAATATATAAGAAATATAATAAATATATCAATACTATAAAACATATACATTAAAATAATATAAAATCATATAATATGTCCACGCTATAAGACGTAAATAATAAATAAATTAGTATAACAATAATCATAATAAATTGGTACTACTTATACTACATACTCTATACCTATAAATAGGCAAGTCTGGTGTGTTTATAGCGACCACATCCGCCCTAGTACATACAGGGCAGGGAAAGTTACAACGATGTAAGCGAAGCCGCAAGATAATATATGTCGCCGAAAATAAAGAATCGCAAATTGATTAATTTCCTAGGAAATGTATACCTTTTCGCAGGATTCTACACTAGAGATAAAAATGTATTATTGTACGCCCACATTTTCGTAAATTTATTAATTTGGTAAATGTATAAATTGACGAATATAAAATTTGCACGATTCTTAAAGTTTTGACCAATCACAGAAGAGCGTTTAATTATTCGCTCCTTCAAAATGCGGCAAATAAAACACTGCTCTATGATTGGTCGATGTTGACATTGACAATGCTTGTGCTATAGACTTATGTATAATCAAACTTGTCAACCTATTAATTAAAAAAGTGTCGATTATCCCAGTACTTCTTACTTTAAATAT
>PQWD01008479.1:0-21772 GCA_019425675.1 Leucinodes orbonalis
ATGGCGTCGCTAGAAATAGGACAAAGGCTTCTATAAATTGTACGCTGAAGCATTGGGAAGGCTCAGTTTCGGGTGTCTGCGATCTCAGAATATAGTGGACAAATATTTTGTCTCGAAAGTTCATTTCATTTTCAGATTATAAAACAACAAAATTAATTAAATGAAAAGTATTTATTCAGTTTAGGTCCTTACATAACTTATGACTGTCAAATGAAGCTACCACTGGTTCGGACGGTAGTTTTCTATGGAGAAGAATCCAGCAAGAAACTCAGTAGTTACTCTTTTAAAGAAAATGTGTTTTGTACAGAACCATATTATTTGTTATCAAAATAATTGCATAAAGCAAATTATATTCACAATTATTATTATTTAATATTTATATTAGTAAAAATATCTACTAAAGAAAACTAAACACTACCCTTCTTCTTAGCGTATCGATGGCAAAATCTTATGACACCAAAGAAGACCAAAAACTTGCTACGGTGGCAGCGTTGTCTGTAGCTGTTTATAAATCCTGTTGTGAGCTGCTTGTGTAAGTAGGATACGACATAAGGTGAAACTTAGTTTGGGCCGCTCCTAAAGACCGCGCTAAAGACTCTAAATCAAGACCACCCCAACCCCATCTGGCTAAATTGTCCTTACTCCGACCTGTCAAAGTTCAAAACCTATTTAAAGACTTCCAGATCGGCCAAGACAATGCATCTCCAGGGGAAATGCATCTCCCTCTCATCAAGGGGGACTAAGAGATCCGGCAAAGTAACCACGCCAAAGTTATTACCCTAAGATTTACATTAAGTTCTATGCTCATACTATGCGCAGAAGACCACATATAAAGATGCTGTTTTCTTTTCATAAATATGTACATTATTTACGTCCCTGTATATTATTTACTCTTAACGCTTAGTAAGGTTCGTGCCCCTCGGTGGGGACGTATATGAGCTGATGATGATGAACGACTACAATCCTAATAACCTAGAACAGACGATTAAACGTGCCTTATAAAGCACATTATGGACTCGAGATAATATTTTTGGTCACCCATCCGATCACGACCAGTGTGATAGTTGCTTGACTTACAGCATTAGCCACTACACTATCAAAACTTTTATAGAGCCCGCGAGATAATAAATTAGTAACAAAGACGAAGAAAATTAGGATGTAGACATTTCTACAAAGGCGTGGGGACTCTACCGGCAGCGTTGGCGGTCAGCCAGACGTGGTAGTGGGCTGGTGCCAGTTCCGCGCTAATGACCACCTGATCTCGCCGTGGGATACGTGTTTTGGGGTAACTTTCTGAGGCTATTGAGGGGCCCAATTACAAATGCTGCTGCCAGCTTCCGTTTTGATAGTCCGCAATTAATGGTTTTTTTATTATAGTGCTATTACGTAGGTTCATGACCAAAAGCAGTAGCACATGCTTAGACCAAATTTCATTGACATATTGTTTTAATAGATTGAATATAGAGTTTTGACATTTCTTTATTCCAACATTTTGGGAGTACATTGTTGTGCTATTTCCTGTTAAAAAAATTAATAAATATATACATATCCACAGGCATTCACCATCCATCAGCGCCATCTGGCCCCAAATGCCCCAAATATGGCTACTCAACAACGGATAAACATGCTAATATACTATTTTGTCAGTACATACATGTCATACATAGAAAACACCCAAATACAAACAGACATCTTCATGCACATAAATGTTTGTACTGCCCGTAGATCGAACTCGGTCTAATAGCCGACGTCTCAATCATTACACCAGATGTTCGGCAATTTAAAAATATTAATTTCAAAATTAAAAAGATGTATAGAATAGTCTCAAACTAAGTACCTTGCCTGTTACGTGGAAAATACCCAGACCAATACAAACATAAATATGTTATGCTCACAAACATTTGTGCTATACAGACATTGAATTATGAACCCTTGAAGAAGTAGCAGGTACACAATCAATACATTACACAGGTCTTCAAAATAAAAGTCAGTTTATTAGTTGACTCTAGATATGAAGTTAAATATTGACATTGCGAATTACTTGCGACATTCTTGAACACAGACCATATACGTTAGAATAGAGATATTTTAATATTACTTAATTTTCAGTACAATTGCAAAATAAAACAATGATGCTCAGAAATAGTTTGTGTCTTATGTCACAAGTACGTCAACTGTTTTTGGCAGCTGTCACAACGGGTCCTCCCGGGCTTTGTGTAAATGTGACTAGTGACAGTTCCATTAATGTCACAAAATATTTAGAAGGCATTGAAAAAGAGTGGTTCTTAAATAGTATTGAATTTAAGCAATCGTCCGTATAAAAAAATACAGTCTACTGCTTAGAAGTTGAGACTTCACGCCTACGAGAACGGGTGAGCCCGTTCCGCGAAATTTTGTGAGTCGGCGGTCCCTATGAAATTTGTAACATTTCAATACCTGAACTTATCGATATAATAAAATGAAAAAAAATACTAAGCTAGTAAAATTACCGGATATAAGACACCTATCATCTGTTGTCTCGGGTGACGGGCGCAGTGAGGCATTGATGGAGACTAATTGTCTATCAGTTGTTTGTCTCAATCAATGCCACCATGTCATGTTCAGGCGTATCACTTACCATCAGGTGAGCTTCTTGACAGTCCTGTACATTTTATTAACATAAAAAAATAATAAAAGACGTTATTATTTAATTGCAAAAAGATGTTGAAAGTACGTTAGTAATTTGACACCAAAATGCCGTAGTGTCGTGATGCCACAGAAGATGTATGGAAATAAGTCGTTTCAAGGTTTCGAAAGAATTAGCTAAATTAATGGCTCGGTCAGCATCCCTACAAATTTAATGGTTCACACTTTTTGAGGAGTTGAAGGGATTTTGAGCTATTTAATTTTTATACAAAACGTACCTGTTAGTACGCATTGGAACAGCGCCGCAGTGCATGAAAATGCAAATAATAATAAAAATATGATGGTCATGAAGATCACTCATCTTTGTGAAATAGTTTATGGTTATAGTTGTTAAAGCAGTAACAGTCAGTTTAGAAGAGAAAAAAAATTACTGCATTGCTAATAGTTAACAGTTTCATTAGAGAGTAAAAGATAAAAAAGCTTTTCAATTATAAATCCGAGAAACTTTGTGTTTTAAACAAAAAAAATCTTTATTCAAATAAACCTATTACAGATACTTTTGAATCATCAATTGTTATTTTTATTATATTTTTTATGACTCTACCACCGGTTCGGAATAAGTAGGATCTTCGAGAAGAGCCGGCAAGAAACTCGATAGTCACTCTTTTTAATTTTTTTTATCAGTAGTTACAGAGTTTTGTCATTTACCTACACATAACGTTACAATAATTTGTTACAAAAATTTTGTACTGTAGTTGTGTTATTTTATTCTAGTAATACAAAATACCATTTAACTTCAACTGACGACGTAACAATCTCTTTTACAGAGTTTAATCACACAAAACATGCATTCATAATAAACACATTACACTGCTCAAATTAACATTTTCAACTTAAAAATTTCACTTTAAACCCTTGACACAAGGCCATTTGTCTCCCTCGAGCCGTTTTTCCCATTCCACTGTAATTCATGGCCGAGAAGCTCTGAGTTCTGCATCTAGTTATGACGTATTGCATCGTGAATGCATACATGATGACTCAAATACATCATCCAAGGCAAGAGTGAATAGGCTGTTTCTAGGTAGGCATTATCCATCCTAGGCCGCATCGTCACTTATCACGTGTACCGACAAGAATTCCTCGTACCTCCATGACGCCTCTCAATGCGCCATTTCGGAAAACTGTTTCGGCTCTAACTCCCCAAATAGAATGTCTAAGCTGGTTAATAAATATAGTGACATAATGGATATTCACTATGACTCACCAAAGAAGTTTTGTGCATGATGTGGAAACCATCACTAAGTAACTTCACCTCACTGGAAACTTTATTATTAAGCGTACCATTTTTTTAAGTAAATAAAGTATTATTACGAAGATTAAAATGCATGCGGTGTTTGCCTTAAATTTGTGGCAATTAGTTTTTAAGGTTATCATGTATTTTATTTTAAGTAATATTGTACACAAACGTTGGTGAACCATAAATAAATAAATAAATAAATCATCAGGTAAGATGGCGGTCTAATGTCTGCCTATGGATGATAAAAAAACAGTCTTCTCAGACTCGGATGATGTAACAAAGAAATGTTCATAGTATCTAACGTATTGTTAGTATGGTAATTGTTTCATAGAATTTACCAGCCTTGAAATGAATTGGTCACATATAAGATATTGTTCTATTAATGGTGAAAAATGGATTAATATAGTAGAATGAATGTCTAATTTTATGACCAATTAAAATGTACCGTAAATCAGTACAAATAAGTGCAAAATTGAACTATTGAGACCTAATAAGGATGCGTAAGCATTTAAAAAATAGCGCAATTAGGGCCCTGGGAGCTTATCAAATCCGAACCTATCTCTTTAAACAAAATTTCAATAATATTACTTCGCCTTTTCTAGTACAAAAATGCTAACGTATTACAATACTGTTGTAAAAGACGGCGTTAACCCCCTGCAGGCCGATCGCGCTAAATTTTGACAGCTATAACGTAACTACAATTGGACCGAAACACAACTTTTTGGTCAATTTCGTATCGCGCTAATCATTTGACAGCTAGTTCAGACGAAATTGAAACGTAACCGAAACGTAACAACTGTCAAACTGTAAACTTGAACCAAAGCTACTTTATCTTGGCGATTTCTTAAACGTTTTGGCCAAAATGAATATCTCTTACCTAAATTTGTTGGAAAGGGCTCATGAGCAAGATATTCGCGTGTCTCGAGATGAAGCCAAGAGACGTAATCTTTCATCGAGACTTAAAAACTACGCTTTTAATTTGTTACCGAAAAGTTGATAGAGGACCTAGCTCCTCTTATGCCACCAACACTACGTTCTGATGCCATGGATGTGGAAATTAAGGTAGCTATTGATATTAACCTTTGTCGTAGCAAAAGTATTTACCATCCTCTTGGAGAATGTTTAATAACCCTATATTATTCTGCCTGTCATAAATTGCTCAATATAATTTATGTTTACATTATGTTGTAATTTTAGATTTTGGTTGCATTGGCATTCTATGTCACTGGCTACTACCAAACTATTGTAGGAGATAGTAGGACACATTGTGTCTCCCAAGCCAGTGTATCAAAGGCAGTCCAGCAAGTCACGACAGTTTTAAATCATCCACAAATAATAAATAAATACATTTATTTTCCATTCCAACAATGTGAAAGAGATGAAGTTAAATTGGAGTAAGAACATTATTGTTAATTTGTTATTTGCTTGATGCCCAACTTCATTTAATTGGTGACTATTATTTAAGGTTCTATTGTGAGTTCAAAATGCCTGGATTGCTGGGATGCATTGATGGCACACACATTGCCTTAGTAAAAGATTTCACTCATTGAATGTTCTCTTACTAAGTTGTATATAATTTTAATAATATAAACTTTTATCAAAATTATGTTGACAAATTATTATTTTTTATAGATTTGTGATGCCAAACTCAACATATTATGTGTTGATGCAAGCTACCCTGGGTCTACACATGATAGTGTAGTATGGGAAAACCACCCCTTGAAGAAATACATTGAAAGACTGCATAATGTGCATGGAGAGAATGTTTATCTTTTAGGTTGGTCCAAAATAATAAAACTAATAATTATTAAAACTTTATTGTATCTTTTATAATTGTTTTGACAACATTACTTGCTTTGGTATTTTAGGGGACTCTGGATACCCATTGAGATCAACATTAATGACTCCAATATTGGATACAATGGCAGATACCCCAGAAGCATTTTACCAAAATGTACACCTAAAGACCGGAAATGTTGTTGAACATTGCATTGGTGTATTGAAGGCTTGCTTTAGGTAAATTTATTTTATTTATAAATCGAAATAGACAACTTTTTAATTTCTACATTTACTGTTACTATATTGACAAAAATACAGCAAATAAAATTTATTACCATAGAGGTATATTTTTAAATTGCATTCTTTAAATTTTTTTAACTGCCTACCATACCTATATACTTATTTCTTTCTTTTAGGTGCCTCTTAGTGGAAATTGCACTATGCTCCAAAGACTGCAGGAAAGATTGTAAATGCATGCTGTGTCCTACACAATATAGCACACAAAGCTCACATTCCTTATGCTCCTCTCTCTGAGGTTGAAGCAAATAGGGAAAGAGAAATGTCTGCTGGCCTCAGCACTGGTAGCCGTAACCAACGTGGCGCCCAAGCTCTCAGTGAACTAGAGTTAGGATGTGCACGACAGCAAGCTTTAATTCATTGTTTATGGGCAGATAGACAAATAAATACATTTTGAATAATAATCTTTATTATTGATACAATCAAATATTTATTAATCAATAAAAATGTATATTTATTTTATTTATTCTGCTGACAAAACTGAAACAAAATAATGACTTCAATTATTTTCTTGTTAACTAAAATTTCAATTTAACCACCTTAAAGTATAGTATAACTGAGTTTATTGTAAAATTTACCTCTGCTGCATCTGTCTACACTTTCAGCTAATAACTTAAATGACTCGGCAATTATTAAGTTGTTTAAGTCTGTTTCTGCCCGCATATGCTCTATTTTAAGGACAATATCCCTAGACTCCTCTACATAATACACCAACATTTCCAATTGTCTGACACTAGTCCAGCGACGTCGGTTGTCTTCCATTATCTAAAATGAAAATTTAAGTCCAATCAACATTTATCGTACCTCCAAACAATTTTAGTTTAAACATATTTCTTGTAAACTTCTGGTAAACAATGTTAGTATAGTTTTAATACTTACATTTCTTTAAAAATATATTCTGCAGTAAACGTTAAAAAGTTGAAAATAGTGTAACGCAGTGATTACTCTGTGAAAATAGATTTAGAGAAAAGTTTAATATACAGATATTTTCTTTTAAACTTTATTTTGAGTAAGATATGTAAGTACTAAATAGGTAGGTACTGACACAATTTGTCAAAATTGTTATTTTTTGGATATGTAATGCAAACTTTTTAATGCAGTTTGTGGCATTGAACCTCTGACCTATAAGCCAAATTGACGTTAGTCGATATCGACTAAGCTTTAAGTGGCAATCCCTATGTAACGCCTTCGTTACAGTTTCGATCAAATTTTGTTTGATGTCTAAACTTTATGGCAATACCGAATGTCGAAAATGTCAACTATAACTGGATCGGAACGATATCGTAACTACCCATATCATAAACGAAACGTTTCGTTAAAAAATAACGCGATCGGCCTGCTGATAAGTGAAAGATCTTATATGTTACATGTTGGTGAACCATAAATAAATAAACCCCAATTACATGTTAAATCCTAACAAAACGTACACAATCCCATCTGATGAATGAATCATGCTTGTATCTCGTCATCCTGATCCCCAAAAATCAAACAGCGTGCCATTACAACATCCGCGTGTAATCCACGCAAACATCTGCAAAAACACCGCCTCAATATCAGACACGCTTATTGATTCGGAGGAAAACACACGGGAACTAAACAAATATTTCCCTTTTGATTCAGTGCTTCATCTCTTGGAGTCATTCCAAGACGGAAGGGGCGGTATCTTCGGTTGTATTGCTTCCTTCCTCTGAGTTTTAAAGTGTGACTCACTTCGGCTATTGTACATTTGGCAGACGCGGGACATGAATTAAATATTTGGCTGCGTTTCGGGTGCATTTATTGAATTTATGCGCTAGTAAAGCTCGTGGCTTTTGTGTTGAGTATGTTGAGTTATTGGAGTGGTCGAGTGCTTGATCTCAATATTTTTTGCTATCAACATACTTCGGGATCTTACAACAGCTAATTCCTGATTCAAAGCTTTATATAATAGATCAACTAGTCATGAAATTTGACCTGTCATACGTATACGTACTCGTATACACGTATACGTGTATCTGCATACGTATAGCCAAAATTCGGGAGTAATTTTCAGACTCATTACTGCTGCCTCCAGCATTCAACTGATGGTAAAATTCGTAATTCAATCATTACTTCTCGATGAATAACATAAAACCAATCTAGCCTTTCCTAAAATTAGCAGAAGTAAAAAGAAAAAATACTTTTCGCACAATAACCGTTTCTTTATATATAAGCAACACCTCAACAGTTTCATTCATATTAATAGTTTAAATATGTTTTATTCTTATAGAGTGGACTTCAGAAACGGTCCTCCAGTACATTGGGCAGTCGCTGGCGAATTCGGGGACGAGAACGCATTTCGTACTAAACGAGTCTGACACGTCTTCAGCCCACCTCTCTGTGGAAAAGGTGGCGCATCAAGACGAGGGCATCTACCGATGTAGGATAGACTACGTCGATTCACCAACGAGAAATTATCAAGTCAACTTGACTGTTATTGGTAAGTTTGTGTGAAAACTACCGGCTAGCCTTTTTGTCCCGTAATAAATAATCATCAAAGATATTTACAGAATTGTAGCCCCAATTTCACAAAAAGAGGTTGTCATATGAAAACCAAGTAACGGGTAAACCTACTTATATTTCTTCTGTGATAACATACATAGGAAAAGCCCATCAACATACATAGAAATAGAAACTGATGGATCTGATATGCTCATACATACAAATGTTTTTACTACTGCACGAGGATCGAGATCTGTATGAAAAAATTTCGGTAAATAAATAAAAACAATCATCATTTTCATTACCTAAAACTTTCCCCTACAGACAGCACCTTGCCGGTCTAATGCGTATTGATGGGTGATAAATACTACCACCCTAAGAAATTTAGTCTACTGAACTGTTAGTTTAATGTGCCCTCCGAAGCACGGCATCTTCTTTCTTTTTCTTGATTCAGCCAGCAATAGTATGAATTTTATAAAAATATTGCCTTTTTGTTCTAGTTCCTCCAGAATCACCTCGCATTTATGATTCAGAAGGAAGAGAGATAATTGGTCCGGTTGCTGGTCCCTTTAGGGAGGGTCAAGATTTACTGCTCTCGTGTCAGGCTGCTGGAGGTACGTATGTTTAAAATTAGGCGTGTTACTTACCATCAGTTGGACAAAACGGCCACCAGTTCAATTGGTATCAAAAAGTGTTTTAAAATGCAGACCAATGGAAATAATGATACGCTTCTTATAAACACAAATTCATGTGTAAGAATCTGACCGAAACCTTCGAAATAGAAGCGGTTTTAGCAACCATAAAATTGTCAATAATGTAATAGGAAATAATACCAATAACCGATTTCTATTTCAATTACGTTATAATATTGAATACTTCAAATAGTTTCTATAGAAAAACTGAATTATGAAATTTATTTTAGGCAAGCCACCTCCAGACGTGTCTTGGTGGAGTGGAAACGAGAGGCTAGCTATCACGAAAGGAGGTTCTGTCTGTCAGCTACTTCTTCAAGGTCTCTCGAGGGAGAAATCTGGCAGCAGACTGCACTGCAAAGTGGAACCTCCACTCCTGCAATCAATAATCAGAGAAGTTACTCTCAAATTATTTTGTAAGTATTAACTTATAATCACTAAGTGATGACTTTGGTTTTCTCTGTATTTTGTTAACTTTTTAGAGAAGAGTAGAGTTAGTAGCTTATATCGCACAATTATCTTTATCCCTCCAACCTATCGAAGTTCACTGCTGAACATTAGGTCTTCCTCATACAATACAGCGCACAATATCTCGGTCCTCCACATTTTTCCTCCAGCCTCCACCAGCGATCCTTTGCAAGTCGTCGGTCCATCGCGGTGGTGGGCGTTCCATACTCCGCTTGCCAGGATACGGTATCCAATCCAAAACTAGTTTTTCCTACGGCTTTCGGTTCTTCTACATGCTCATCATCATCATCATCATTACAGCCTAATTATGTCCACTGCTGAACGAAGGCCTCCCCTAATGATTTCCACGCGGACCGATCCCTTGCAGTTGACATCCATCTGCTACCCGCCACCTTAACCAGATCATCCGTCCATCTGCATCGTCTACATGCTCAGCTCACTACTTATTCAACTTGTTGATCTCCCGCAAGCTATGTTGCTAAACTTAGTTCTCTCACGAATAACATCATATCTGTTTTAATCCCTGGATCATAGCTCGATTCACTGCTCGTTGAGTGACTTTGTACTTGTGAACTAATCCAGTCAGTGTACTTGCTTCAGCTCCAATGTTCATGTCTTAGCGCACCTTTCAACGCCAAAAAAGTTTCATCAGTACCACCTTAAAACGTTCTATTAAATAATTGTCGTCTCCAGCAATAAGTAAATATCAAATTCATATTAAAAGCCGAGAAAAAGGATCCAAAAATTGACTCAGCACAAACTTCCATTTTAAACTGCAAACCACTATATTGTGACCAGATTCCAACAAACGAGCACCATCGCGCTTTCGCAACGGAAAGCCACAGATCGTATGCCGTTAAAATATTTCATTTCCTCCACAGTGAAGCCGCAATTCGTCCGGGTGTCCGGCAAGGGGCGGCGCGGGCCGGCCAGGACCGCTCGTACGTGTGCACTACCCGAGGCTCGAAGCCGGCGCCGAACATCGATTGGTTCCTTAACTCGCAACTCGTTGATTCTACTTTAACTGAGGTAATCAAATCTTTATAAGTAAAAATAAATAGTGTAAACTTCGTTAAAGGGCTGATAACCATTTCTGAGATCCAGTATCTTAAAAGCATGGACCCACTTACCATTAGATGAATCGTATAATTGTTTGGCTCCCAAAACAAAACCTTCTTCGAAGGCTCGTTGTCGTAAGGAGGTGCCTTTGTCATGCTAAAGAAAAAATTAAAACAATATATTAAATAAAACTTTTTGAAATCGTTTATAGTTTATTTTTTCAAAATCTGTTTAGTTTGAAGTGATTTTTTTAATGTTAATTTTTACGTAATATTATTAAATATGAGGTAATATAGCTTACTTTTTAACTCTGAAAACTGATTAACATACAAATAAAATTTTCTATATTATTTAGATGGAGGTAGACGGTGACGTCACCAAGAGCATTCTAACGTGGCATGTAAGAAGAGAAGACAGCGGAAGGCAGCTAGTATGCCGCGTCTCTAATCCCTGGTTTCCGCGTATACTCTTGAAGACTCCTTATTGCTCGATGTTATGTGTAAGTATCATAATACACTATCTATGAAAATAAATATTTGGGAAAAGCCAAAAATGCCATTGTCTGCATCTTCTCAATTTCCTTTTGTATTGTACCATAGGTAGTGAAAATACAGACAGGCTACCATATAGAAGATAGTAGTTCGTGTTACTCAATAGTATACTAAAGTTAACATAGTTGGATCTTCACGCTTAAGCACAACACTTAACACTCAACTTATATAAATTTGATGGTTTCAGTAATTGAAAGAAAGGACAAACATTTTGTTTGGGGGCAGAATACAATACTTCTTTAAACTAACTTAAATGAAAGATATAATTGCACTGTTCGTCTCATCCTAGAGCTGAGAAACAGTTTCAACCAAATTATTAAGAATTTCTATAAAGTGCTTGATGTGAGTCGCACATCCACGAATACTAAATTTTATTTATTGCAACTCAGAAAATGATGTCAAAAAAGTTACGATCTCTCCTTCTCTTTAATATTTCGGTTCTCCAATTTCCTCATCCAGTCTCCACCAACGGCCTTTTGCACGTCGTCAGTCTACCGGCCCGAGAGATGTCCCACGTAACGCTTGCCAAGACTCGGTCTCCACTCCTACACTTGCCTGAACAAGACATTGAGACATCGGATACCATGAAATTTAAGATAACTTCTCGCTTAACTTCATAAATTCGAAAACACATCCGACTTTCAATTACACCGCCACGCACCAAGTTTAAAGAGCCGTAAAAGATTTCGCGGAACGGGTGTACATTGCATGTTAACGCTCGAGGCGCCCAACTTTACGTTATACCCAACTCTTACAAAATCTGACACCTCGGGAGATACGTAAGTGTGTACGTAGTGCGACATAATAAACACGCCCAAGACCCGCCCGCGATAATATTTAAACTCGGGACAAAGTTGTTGGCACGCAGCTCAAACCGCGCTCGTAGGGTTGCGCCGCGGGGAAGAAATTACAACTGTAATATCGGAAACTAAGCGCTTTGTAAGGTTCTGTGACTCATTTACAGTTTGCATGAGTCGGAAATCGAATGGTTTAACTTCATTGTCGAGTTCTAGCCCTTCGCATTTTGTATTTCGCTTAGATGTGTAAATTCGAATATGACGATGAAAAATATGCAATCATTTTTTAAATCATTCATTCATATGGTAAAAGCCAAGTTTGTACTTTGATAGTTAGGATCCCAATACATAATTCTAGGACCGATTTACAAAAACTCCTACCTACATACAACAAACAACTAACGATTTAAGTACGAGGTTTTAATAACAAATGATTATTAGCTATCGCGTCGGGGCTCATTGGTGTGGGATGTGGCCTTCTGATCTAGAGAGTGCAGGTTTAAATCCCTCATGTACCAGTGTCAAAGTTAAAAGCAAACATCGTGAGGAACTCTGCACATTCCTACGGAGAAATTCAAAGGTTGTACTTGAAGTTGGCCAATCCGCACTGGCCCGCGTGAAGACTTAGGTCTAATCACCTTATATGGGTAGGCTCCGTACCCCTCGGCGGGACGTTTAATGATCTGATGATAATGAACAGCTATCCGAAAGATTTCCATAGCCCCATTCTGCTTTGAGTACCATGTATTTCCGTCGTGGGACAACCCTGCACAGACAGTGCCGGAACTCCCGCTTCCCTATCTCGTGTGTGGCGCGCTTTTGATATATTGTCGGTGGTTTTTAGTGGTTCCGTTTTTTTGTTGTCGCACACGTTATTTTGTACTCAATTGTAAGTGCACTGTAAATGAGAATTGATACTCATTTGTCATCACATATTTCTACTTCTATTTCATCACAGTCTTCACAAGCTTTACTTAACTTGTGCTGCCTATAGATAGAAAAAGTCCCATGTAATGTAGTTTGATACATGGTGTCCACAGAAATATTCTTCTGGTACTTATTTCTTAGTTATTGTAAGAAAACCATAATCTGCAGACCCTAGATCGCAAACCATGTCAGTTGCTGAATAAAACTGCCATGGGTATTCAAACTTAAATATTTTAAAACAAAACCGTTCTTCGAATTTAAATTACATCCTCGCCAGTCCTTGTGCATATTACATTTTCGAACTTTAATAATGACACCTGGGCTCTCTATTTCTCCCCGCACAATAACTTTCAAAGTTGCCCGTGAAAAATACAACTTTATTTTAGCAAAATTATTTATGCACGTACAAAACGCAATAATACGACTTGCAAACAACAAACAACGTAATAATTGTACCGTTACCTACTCCCTAGACACAGCTGATGCTATAGAATTGTATTATACAGATGGTGACTTCGATATGCAATATAATAGAACTATTTTTCAAATGTTGAGAGATTTATAACTGACTTAACTGCTCATGTTGCATCTTGATAAAACTATTCAAAGAATTATTGGACCAGTATGGTGAGTTATGATCTGGAATACCATATTATCATTACAGTTACATCTTGATGTACGAGTACAGACAATGTATTTTCTTATTGCTAAATAAAATTTAAAAGAGTTGACTCCCACCACGTATGGACGAACGCAACGTTTAATGCAATCAATTCAAATTCTCGTGAAAAGAATGTACCTGTGTCCAAAAGCATACTTCCCTTGTGACTCATGTCACTATAGACATTTATACTCGTAGTAACGGCTACTAGGTACTAATAAATAGTTAAATATTTCTTTGATTGAATTCAAAATAACCTTCTGTGAATTTTCGTTGCAATTCATAATCTTTGGCAAAGTGTTGGTGCTGGTTGGACCGACTTTGTCTGAGGTACCGTGCGCAGAATAAACAATTCGGTACTGACTGTCTGCCCAATACAGCTCGCTTCGGCTTTGTTAAAATTTAAACCGTGATTGGCTTGCATCTAGAATTTTCGATGTTAACTGCCCTTTGTTATCAAAGTGAATTAGCAGTGTTTTAATAAATTTCGTTAGTTTCTAAAACACACTTCATGACGATATTCGTCGATGCTCGCTTTTGTATTTTGCATATCATTAATTTGTATTCTGTTCATTTAAACTGACAATACTAATCTTAATCTGAGATTGAAGTAAATAAACAACACAACCCTTTTCGAAGGACAACATCATCATCATCATCATTACAACATAGAAAGCCACTGCTGAACGAAGGCCTCCCTAATGATTTCCACGCGGACCGATCCCTTGCAGTTGACATCCATCTGCTACCTGCCACCTTAACCAGATCATCAGATCATCTGGTTGGGTCGGCCTACGCTTCGTTTTCCGTTACGCGGACGCCACTCGAGAACCTTTCCGCCCATCGGCCATCGGTTCTACGCACTATGTGCCCTGCCCACTGCCACTTCAACTTGCTTATCCTGAAGGAAGGAAGGACATACGAGAACATTATCAGGAAAATAATTTTATCAGCACTTACAATAACTTTTTGAACTGTCGATCCGGCCCATTCATTTTAAAAAACAGATACTCCACACTAACATAAATGTATATTTTGTTACAGACCCACCAGTAGCTCAGATATCCCTCATAGAGCCTAAAGACCCTAGATTACTGAGGAGGATGAAAACGCTGAGCTTCTTTGTTCAGCGGATGCTTCTCCACCTGCAACTAACTTTACCTTCTATAGAGTACCGAGGTATGCTTTTTGAGTCAATATTTTCGCATGTGCAATTAATCTATGTACATATAAATAAAGTTAGGGTGTTTGTAAAATTAAAATAACCGTCTTTTTCTTCATGCATATGAATCTATGATATGTTTCATCATCATCAGCTCATTAAAACGTCCCCATCGAGGGGCACGAGCCTACTCGTATAGGGTGATTAAGCCTTTGTCCTCCACGCGGGCCCAGTGCGGGTTGGGAGACTTCACGCACACCTTTATATCTCTTCGTAGTCGTGCATGAAGTTTCCTCACGATACAGTTATTATCCTCCATCAATGCCGCACTGCGCCCGTCACCCAAGACAACAGATGTTAGGTCTCTTATACCCGGTAATTTCACCAGCTACAGTGCCCTCATCCCGAAACACAAAAGTGCATAACACTCCTGTTTCACGGGATAATATCTGGCACGCGGTGTACCTACCTAGACGTCTCAGTATCGAATCTACCACCTAGTAGTAGTAGTAGTAATGTTCAAACGTTCAAATGATATATTTTTTTATGTCAACCAGAATATACTTTCTTCACTTTAGCCTTTCACAGTCCACTGTTGGACATAGGTTTTTGCATTTTGCGCCAGATGTCCCGCTTGTTTTGGTACATTATTCACAAAACCAATTACCAAATACTTTGCTTACTTACTCATTAATATTTACGTACGGAAAAAACCTAAACTAAGTCATCGAAGAATCGAAAACCTTTTTCAAAGATTCTACAGAATGAGTGATCCTTACAAAATGGAAAAAATGTATTACAAGCTGATCCTATCAAATGAATCACCATGTAAAATTTATATTCATCCGATGTACTTGGCAAGAGTAACTCAGTTTAAATGGGCTGGACAGAACTGATGCGAGTGACTACTTTCATATGTGATCACATTAAAAAAGGTCCACTTTCTTGTAGACTCGTATGCTTAGTATGCATTTGCATACAGGTTTGACTTGGGTGTTCTATAACAGGAAATGTTTATAAACTTGTTTACCGGTTAATCGTTTGACCGTTATTAAGTTTGTTAGTACCCTGGTTCTTTAGTATTTTTCTAGCTTTATTTTATTTATAAAAGTCCTGTAATCACGATGTGTACACCGTCTCTGGGCTATAATAGTCCTAAACAGTTTTTTTATGTTACAAGAGGACGGTCAGGACGCTCACCTGATAGTAAGTGATACGCCTGACCATAACAGAGCGGCATTGAAGGAGACCAACAACTGATAAACAGTTATTATTCTCCATCAATGCCGCCCTGCGCCCGTCAACCGAGACGACAGATATAGGGTCCTTTACTCTTATTCCCGATCATTCAACTAGCAACAACAGTGCCCTCATCCCGAAACGAAAGTGCATAGCACTCTAATAAGAGTGCTATGCACTTTTGTTTGATTTTTTTGAGTTTGTTTTTGTTGAGTGCCAGTTATCGTCCTTTAAATATGACGGGACTATAACTGACTATACACAATCACGGTTCTGGATGTATATTTTTAAAATATGATTACAAATAGAAGTATGTTTATCCGTTGTTGTGTGTACCCATATTCCAAATTACTTGCTGAGATGGCATTTTTTTAAATGTATGTGGATTCATTTATCAAAAGAGTTTAAAATAAAGAAAAAGTCTTAAATGGATAACATTTAAGTAATAAAACAAAATATTGTGTTTATTTGAACCTTAATTGCCATAATAATGCCACCATTCTTGATGGAAAACTTAATTAAAGTGTTTATTTTGCACCTCGCCTAAGAACGCACGAACTAGTTTCCTTTAATTTTTAAGTTGCCACTAGCGTGACATGTGGCTAGCTAATGTGAATTTAATTATTATGCTGTGAAAATTCAATTTGTAATAACGGAAAATAACTTTATAATAACTGCATATTACGACGTTGAAGATTGGTATTAGTGTTGGGTAAATTTGAAACGTGCATTATTCTTCATCAACGAACCCGCTAGTTTCAGTTTTGTATTATTAAACGTACGGCGCCTGGCATAGTGGAATAGTGAATAGTAAAACATTTTATATTAGAACTAGGTGACCTAGAAAAGGCAATACCTAAATTATTGTTTAGATTTATGATAAAGCCTACGACAGTATTTGATATCTCATTATATTTTCCTAATAGGTTAGGAACATATTTATTTTTAATTACTTGCTTCATGACTCTCTCTTTAGCAAGGAAATACAACTAATACCAAACTAACAAAAAGAATTGGTCAAGCCAATTTGTCGATTACAATGAGATATATCATTAGGTATTAATATTAAAACTAGTAATTCTTACCCCTGAACCAGTAGGACCTAGTAGCAGTTGGTTATAATACAATCATTTAACCACTATTGAAAAGTGTATGTATTGCCTCTTAAAACAAATCTTAAAAGTTAAAATAAGGCCTTATATACTCGTACGTTAATATTCCTAGACATTCATTCACACAGCGCCATTTAGTCCCAAAAAAGCCTTAGAGGCTTATTTGCCAAAAAAGTTGACTTGAATTTTCAGAAGTATAAAACCTCGAATGCATAAACTCACCTGATTAAATTATAATTGCCTGTGAAAACAGTCTTACATCTATATCAACAAAAAAAAAAATTTGAGGTCAAACGTAAAAATTCTATCATATTTTGTCGTCAGAGCAAACTCGAAACCAAAACAACCCGGCAGCTAAATAAATAATATTCCAAACAAAGTCCTAAACACACATGACCTGATCTCTGAACCCTTAAGCATAGCCATTCGGACTGCGAATCTTTTTATAGCTTATAGTTTTTCGTATATTTTTATAAAAAACTGATTACACATACATAGACTGTCTTTACAGTTATTAATTCTACGTTGAGTAAGCTTCAATTTAAGATCGCTGCTAGAACCGAATACCGTAGGTTCGAATAGATTAAGGTCTAGATAACCAAATAGATAAAGGTCTCTATTGTGAAGAAGAAATAAAGAATATTTATTATTATTAATATCAAGGGCAGAATTTCTAGTTTGGTCAGAACATTGCAGTCTAAATTTTCTTTCTTTCTTTCTATGTCTGAAAAGAAAAACGATTCAGTGTTTAGGAGGCCACGATAAGGCGTCGGCACTGGTTGTCAATATATCGGTAACATAAAACCATATCAGAGGTCGTAACTCGGCTTTGAAAATCTGACTCTAAAGGGTCGATCTCATTGTTCATCAATTTAACCTTCATCGAGGAAGACAATCCGACTAACTAGCTATCAAAAAATAAGATATAGAGAAATAAACACGTGAGTATCTAACTTATGGGCAGTACAAAATTCGTACATTCTAGGTTTTCAGTAGTAAGCTTCTGAATAATTTTAGTCTTGCGTTGCTACCAGCTAATTGGTTGGTGAATAGACGCCGTATGATTTTATTATTAATAAGCAACTATTTATTTATTTCCAACACAGGTCCACCTTATACGCGATGATCCAATCGGAGGCATAGCAGTAGAAGGCAGCAAATTGATCCTGCGGGGGCTTAGAAGATACCATTCAGCGATATACAGATGTCGTGCAAGAAATACCGAAGGAAGTGCCTTGAGTGAACCTCTGACTTTAAATGTTCTCTGTAAGTACCGAAAAAATAATTAAAGTGATATTAATACTTTTACTACCACAGCACACAACTTCACATATAGACCCACTCGCAAGCATTCACACACTCAAACATAGAAAACACAATCCCCAGCCTAACTTTATGTATTGCTCTACTATCATTTGAGATCAATCAATAGTGGACTTTTGCCAAATTGCACTATATATACATCGCTTAAGATATGTTTTTCATTACAAATGTCTTCGTCATCAGCTCGGCCGGAATGTGCAGCCGGTTCAGTGGTGCAGCAACTGGCAGGTGCTCCAGGAGGAGAAGTGAGAGCGCGTTGCTCTGTTACAGCGCCATCAACAAGAGATGCAGGACCTTTAAGATTTTACTGGACTTACAATGGTACTAAGGATGTTTTGCCAGTGAGTATTTTACTTTGAGCTTCTATCATATTTTTTTATGGATTGGGAATTATAATAAAAAGATATATTCTCAAATGTAAAAATGATTGTGACAATGGTTCATAAGATTCTCTATTGGAATCATCAAATGTAATCTTTCTTCTGCCTCAAAGAGATAGACGTCGAAAGTCACGATATTATATGAAAGAAAAAGCCATAGCATGGACTTTTCTTGACAATTATTTGCTTCATCATTTTGTTTTGTTTGTTCAATACACAAACTATAACTTTATTAAGGATAACCGGGTTCAACAAAATAATTGTCAAGTTACTTTACAACACCTTTACAATCTTATAAACTGAGTTTAAAACAAAAAATCAGTTGTCAACATAGAAAATTTAAGATTTTTCTTTGTAATTAATAAACGAAGCAAGATTACTGATATAAAAAGTACTGATATTATAATAATTAATAATAACCTTGCAGATACCAGCGTCTAATGTTACAGTGATGGGATCAAGTAGTACAGTTATCCATGGACTGACTTCAGACAATAGTGATGATGACCTTGGCTACCTAGCTTGTTGGGCCAGCAATGATATTGGAAACCAAAGAGAGCCTTGTTTATTTCGAATTATGCCGGCTGGTAGGTTTCATATTGTTTTGTATGTTGGGTTCATTCACAGACTTACAAAGTTTTTTAATTTCTTGTTCTACGTTTTTTAGTGTCTTAATTTGTGGGTTCATTATTATTTTATTTATTAATGGAACTTGGCAACCACGCCATGAATTTAAGATTTGCGAATTATTCGTATATGTCTCTCTCTTTGTTTCTTATTTCTGGAAGTTGTTGCCAGTTTTTTTTTTATAATTCTGTACACTTTTTGATTTCCAAACATCTGAATTTTTATCCCAATTAGACACACCATTGCCTTAGCTTAGTTTTACCACCAGTAATATTGTTATCTATGTGTTTCTGATTATAGCGCTTCCAGAACCGCCTAGCGATTGCGAAATCAGTAACGAAGTTCTTCACTGCGAACCTGGCCATGACGGAGGGCTATCTCAAAAGTTTCTATTGGAAGCGCTGGAGGTACGCCCGCGTACGGACGAAAAGCTAGAAGACAATGAAATCTCTACGTTGAATGATCAGGTGAGCGCGGCAGGAATTGAAAGGCCGTGCTTGTATGAACAACTAATTTTGAGTGCCATGTAATGTTTGTAGTTCATCATAAATAACATTGCCATTGTCAAAACCTATACCTTTTTTTACTAATAAGTATCTACTATCAATTCTCACACATTAATTTCCTACTTAAAATTGGAATTTATCCTCACGATTGTTTCATGTTCTCCGCTTCCTAAAATAGCTAAATCCTTTTCTATATCAAACCAAATTCTATGCTATCAATTTTTTTGTAAGTTAGATACCGATGATTGTGTATCTGATAATATAAATATAATGATATTAACCTAGTTGAAAAAGGCTTTTATAGAATTGATGGATTGTAAAATTATTAAACAATAATATCCCATAGTAAGAATTCGATGGAGTACTGACCAGCGTGTTCGGTGCGATCACGCAAGGTAAACACATTGAATTGGGAACAAATAATGATATTGATTTGCCGTTCTTTGGTTGCTCATAAATCTGACAGGCCTCGGCTGCTAACTTAGGAACCATTGTTATAATTAAAAAGGAATAAGTGATTATTTTCGAATAAAACACCAACCATTCTGCAACGGGCCCGTGTTTGGTTACGGCACAATCTTCCTATAGCCATACTGCACTCAGTAAAGGTCTGGGAAGGCTGCCCTACAGTAACATGTTATGGGCTGGTTAAATCAATTAAGACGTTTGCTATATTAATATAAACGTTGTGACCTGAAACATTGCATTACAGCTTCAATTGTTTATAGAATATCGGGCAGAGGTTTGACGGAAGCCGTATATAGAGTGATAAACGACAAACCCAGTTCACTACAGCTTTGACGCCTGGAAAATATACATTTCTGTCTCTCTGAAACACCGCGAGGCAATCGCTAAGACCAGCAGCATTGCATAGTGTTCGATACGAAGTCCTGGTGATTTAGATATACCTGGTAAGTGGATGTAATTTGTAAAGTCATAAAAAAAATCTTTAAGATATAGATGCTAAAAATTGATGCTAATAAAACAGTTCACTCAAACTGAAGGCCTTCTTCATGATATTGACGGGTTTTGCCAAACCTTCGTCTTGCTTGTGCTTGGAGATAGTATACCTTTAAAAGGCTATGATTGAATGAGTTACGCTACGATTTTCTGAATGTTTGGTCTCCTAGCTTCCTCTTAGCTTACAGCATCCACGGAAAGATGGAGATGATTACACTCTAATACGTCTCACGACACTGTAAAATGTTACTATAAAATACTATATTCGTCTTGGATTATAATAAAATGAGTATTACTGCAAAAGTACACTCAACCATTGTCTACCGAATCTATATTCAATATGGGTACTCAATCAAGACAAAATTTTAGATAATCTAAAGATAAATTGTTATTCAATCATGAGAGTCTCCAAATCTATATCCGTTTAATTGCTATCGTTGCGATACAACTACCGAGTAATCACATGCATTAGCTGGATTAACAAACATCCTGTAGGCTGCGGTTTTCGACTCGGCTGGTGTTAACGCAATTAGATCCCCGTTTTATGGATAGCGCCGTCGATTGACTCCGAGATTAGATATTTTGCCCGCCAGCAATCTGTTCGCTTGATGGCAATTGACTGGAGGATTATTTTATTCTACTTAAATTTATATTGAAAAATATTATAGTTATTGACTAAATTTAATATATATCTTTAGGTGTAAAGTTTGCTAATACAGATGAATACCTAGTCCCGACTAATTTGCAAATAGAACACAAAATATTGTCGTATCATAGATTTTTGATGTTACAAAATGGTCAAACGCTCAACTGATGGTACAGTATATCGCCTGACCATGACAGAAAAAAC
>PQWD01008480.1:0-62021 GCA_019425675.1 Leucinodes orbonalis
TTTTAAAAATTATCGAATAGGTGAATTTCTAATTTTATTCAGTTTTTATATGAATCAATATGTATTAGTTTAATTATAATTTTATCTTCGAGAAATAAACCAGTGGCGTAACTGTAGCAATAATAAAATTGTTTGTAACTAATAATACAAGCATTTCAAAAATAATTATTTAAGTCAGTAAGAAGTCACAAGATAATAGACACCGCTATCATAGCCACAATCAAAAAATATATTCACAATCGGAAACAATATCAAGCAAATATGAAATATAGATGCCCTAACGAAAAATAATGACCTTTTATATTACACCGATGTGTACAGCTGGGGCAAACAGACATTAGGATTATGCTATTAGTATTCCATCCTGACGACCGAGGACAAACGCCACATTAAACATGACGCGAGATATACATGTGTATGGGTGGGGCTTTGACTGCGGGCGAGGATTAGTACAGGATTTAGGCAAAGCGGCTTAGCTCGTTTAACTGATGCATATCTAATGCTTAGCAAGAGCGTAAGAGCATTGATAATTTCGCTCGCTTCACTCAAACAAGTCAAAGGACCAAAGAGTGTATTGCCAACCTTTAAAAAAGCAGAAGAAGAAGATTTGGCCTTTGGTAACCTCAATTACTCTGTGAGTACGTGATATACTCCGGTCGAGCCGGCCTCTTCAAAACAAGTTAAGAAACTTATCGTTATTAATTTAATAATAGTGATATCATTAATCTAATAACTGACTGAACTGTACTTAAATGCTTACATCTAATATTAATATGTTTTTTCCTTATTCTGAAATGAAACGGTTTACAGCCCGTCTCCATCAAAGTACAGTGGGCCGCCATATCTTAAAACAGTGTTTAACATTAACTTAAAGACAGCTAATATCAAAACCACAACCTTACAAAGGCTCTTTGATACGCACAACTTAAATGGTTGATCTATTTTTCTCATAGCTTCTGAAGGTTGAATGATATCATGTTAAAATAAAATAAGTTTAGGGTGAGGATATAAAAAGGTCTGTAAACAGTTTTGTTTTGTATAAGGCGGATTCGGTCGGTCGTTGAGGATTTAGGGATTTACTAGAAATAAGGTAAATAATGGAGGCAAAACGGTCGTTAATACAAATTTCGTGCCATTAAAATCTTTAGTTTGTTCCCAAGGCACATATTATAAGGTATGTTTTGACTGGTCAGTAATTTGTTGCTTATGTGTCGTAAATTTAGAATACCATAAGAAGAATATTATATTTTATAAATAGTCGTAAGTTCAAACCTGATAATGTCAATGGAGCGAAAACGTTCATCAACACGATGTCTTTCATTCAACTTCCCAACACATAATTTAAATGCGAGCGAGACCGCGGGTAAATCCTAGTAATATAAAAGCGGGTCAACGGTTATCAAGTTTCTTCAAAAGCGTATTAGTGCGTGTGATTATAGCGACGCACACTTAACCCCCTCGACCTCACCCCGATCGTTAGTCGAAAACTGCGAAGCGTTCGAACAGCACGCAGATCGAATTCGTTGCCGAATCGCAACTACAAATCTTGTACCCGGCGTCATTATGACGGCCCTTATACGCAATGGCGGTGTCGTAAAGAACAGTTTAGTATCAATCGACTGGAGTCGGTCGTTAGGCAATCGGCTCAGGTACCGCTCCAGCGTAGTAACTGCTATGATTACCACAGAGAGTGCGGCATGCGAGTCGAATGTGGAACATTTTACGCGTTTTTAGCACTTAGAGACTCGTGTGGAACAACCTTATCTCGGTTGGGTAGCAATTTTCTGGGTTATAATATGAAATTATCGTGTACCACTTGAACATGATTATTTCAGAGTTAAACTGTGATGATTTTAGTAAAATTGTAAGCACGTTTTTGTTTGCGATTTCATATGAATTAAATTGTGTTATGACTTAGTTTGAATTATTCCTAAACAAAGATTTATTAAATGTTTTTTATTTATTTAAGTAACAAGCAGTGAGTTGCTAATTTCAGTATACAACTATGCTCCAACTTATTTATAAAAAATATTTAATTTATGCTTGCAACTAATAAGTCACGTTGGTCCAAAAAATAATGAAACATTATAAAGTTATCTATTAGTGAAATATTAGTCATATTTAATAAGAAACTACACGTTTTATATAGATAAAACGTATCTACTTTTATTCTACGCATAACTGCTCGAGCATAACACGCGCGTAGACAATAGATTCATGTATAGTTTAATGTGAATTTCCACCCGTGCTTCGTAAGACCGCCATACAAGTTTTGAAAACGAATATGATATCAATAAACTTGTACGTAATTTAAAATTTGTCGTATTACTGTAGTGACGATTCAGTTTTTATTTTATTACTCCGTGAATAGCTGAAATAATAGACGCCCAGCAGAATTATTAAAGTCTGAAGAGGTTCGATCGCGATCCAATCAAAGTCTCATAAATTTTTGATTGAATCTGTAAACAATCATTGAAATATTTTATTTGATGGATAAACGAAATTGTGTTCATGAAAGTAGTTTTTTGTTTTTGTCTATATATTATGTTGTTGAAAGTTAAGTGACATTATCAAATTTTATACCGAGTGTCGGTGGCTCAATGGTGTGGACTGTTACCCTCCTACCGGGAGGGCTGTGGTTCAAATCCCGCCACGTACTAATGTATTTTCAAATTTTCGAAAATATATGTACGTTATCCGACGTTCTTACGGTGAAGGAAAACATCGTGAGGAAACCTGCGCACACCTGCAGAGAGATTCAAAGTTTGTGCGTGAAGTCGTCCAATCCGCACTGGACCTGCGCGGACGACTAAAGCCTAATCACCCCATACGGGTAGGCTCGTGCTCCTCGGTGGGGACGTTTAATGAGCCGATGATGGTAATCATATTTTTAACTTACACAAGATAATTTGATCTTTGCCTTTACCTATTTCTTTCTATTAACTTTCAAAGGGGAACAATACTGTCTTGTACTAACCTTAAACCGTTTACGCAGCGCACGCAGCGGAAGCTCTCAGTATGAAAATTCCCCCGATTTTGAGATATTCTTCCTGTTCCCTTTTTTAATACTTAGCACGATGATATAATATAGCCTGTAGCCTTCTTTGATGAATAAGCTGAATAGCACAAAATTGTTTTGTTGATTGGAGCAGTAGTTACAGAGATTAGCGTGTACAAACATACAAACTCTTCAGATTTATAATATTAGTACGAGTATAGATGCATTGAATAATGAACAGTGTGCTTATAACAGAACCTAAATTCACCCGTTTGTCCGACTGTTTTCCATATTTAGCCAACATTATACTGTTCTATGAATAGACTGAATCCCAATAAAGCAACACAACCACAGTTTTGGCGTCAACACGTGGAATTAGATTTCCCTTTGTTGACTATTTTAGAGCTTGCCCTTAAAACAATCAGTAATTTTATTCAAATAATATTTAATGATTCGAATTCATTCAAAATGCATTAGAATAAATTGAAACATGATTGATATCATTGATTAGTCTTAACAACTTATTATTAAAAAGTAAATAAGCCAATATAGATGCTAATACTGCCGAACCGATGAATATTCTGTCTCTTATTANATGATAACGAAGCATGTATGCCTATTAGTGAAAATAAATTATTTATCTATCTATGTATCTATATACACATATATGAGTGTACCGTGACTTGCATTACACTTGCACAAAAATATCTGTTACAATCTCAGATAAACATATTGTTTTGTATCAATTCAGGCAACATTACAAAACAAGGAAGATGAATAATTGTATACTGTCATACTATCATAAAAAATACAACAATATGAATGAATGCAAAGCTATTTAGTAGGTATCCAGCTATTTCTAGAAGCCGGCGAATATAAATTCTACATAAAGACTACGTGACATCGTTATCTACTTAACCTCTTGTAGCAAATCGAGATATTTCTTCAATCAAAAAAAGTACTTAAAATTAGATTCGGCAATGTTCCATCATCATCATCGTCATTACAACCTAATATGTTTACTGCTGAACGAAGGCCTCCCCTAATATTTCCACGAGGCCGGATCCCTACCAGTTGCCATCAATCCACGCCATCTTAACCAGGTTATCAGTCGATCTGGTTGGGAGCCGGCCTACGCTTCTTTTCCCGTTACGTGGACACCGCTTAAGAAACTATCCGGCCCGTCGGCTATGGGTTCTACGCACTATGTGCCCTGCCCACTGCCATTTCAAATTGATAATTCTTTTTACTATGGCGGTCACCCTAGTTCTCCTACAGTTATCCACGTCTCTGTTTTATCTCCTTGTATTGTAACCATCATAAGACCTTTACAGAGCGACCACGTCTCGCTTCCCTACATCATAACTGGCAACACACATTGGTAAAAGACCTTCGTCTTGAGACACTGAGTTATTTAGGAATAAAATATATTCCTTGACTTCCGAACGCAAATACAATGTTTACATACTTTAGGTTTATTTGTGCCCTATCGCAATCTTGATACGCAATAAGGCACTGTTTATTATCGTAAACGTACTAAAATATGAAAAATAACTGCGCTGTATTAAATATATGCTTAATTTTAATAATTAAAGTAGGCAGATCCCGTCCTAAGGACAAATGTGTATTATACCAAGCATAAGTTAAACACGTAAATGAATAATCTTTATAATGATGTTGGGTACTTATAGGTTCAAGTATATACGGTTTTATATAACCCATCAGTGGAAATGCGTTTAGCTGGATGGTTGCCAACTGAACTCGCTAATTGCTCGATGAAGGCCATCAGTAGCAAAAATCGAATTTTATCCAAATGGGACTTTCTTATTCGAGTGACGGGTTAGGTTGCTAAGGATTTTTTTACGTAACAAGCTACCTTACACAGGAAATCCATTTAAAATATTACCTTTTTAATGTATAATATAAATATAAGTATATACCTAATCGTAATTTAAACCATACTCTACCATGACTGTTAGTAAGTCCATGAATAAACTATTACCCAATATCAACTTTCATTTGTTTACTTATGGTGTAGATTATCTATGGTCGGGGCTACGAGTGTCATCGTGGCCGGAATCACATACCATTATGAATTACATCGTTTCATAGAAAAATCGCTTACAGTACGTCAATTATAACAAACACTTACCTTAGCAATAAGTTTTCCATCGTCTCCAAGAAGGAACTCTTCCAATCCAAAGACAAGGGGCGAAGCGTTCCCCAGGTGGAAGATTCTAGATGACGTGCCGCGGGTAACTCTGAACTCTATGGTTTTCGCCATAAGCACATTGGTGATCATAAACACTGACTTTTTGCCTTTAAGATCTGGAACAAGTAAAAAAGCTAATAAGATTTTTTATGACTACTGCTGTTGGTCTTTACAGGTTCAGGCGAACGCAGCCTTAAAAATACAACGAGTTTAAGGGCCCAGAGCGGGACTCGAATCCCGGATTAGGGCGTTGCTGGGAGTCTAGTAGTAACCTAGATATAGGGGAGACCGGGGCAAGACGAGATAGCTAAGACAAAACTCGTTATACAATGAAAATAAAACTCTTTAATAACATTCTTTAACAAAAGAGATAACCATTATACATTTCTCTCTTATAATTAAACGTTGTAGCATGCAAAATCACAGAATTTTTTTGGCAAATAATGAAAAAATAAACTCGGCAAATTTCCCGTTTTGCCCCATAACTGGGGTAAGATGGGAAACGCTGTGGGGAAAACAAGTACGCTTTTTAATCGGGTAGACAGCGTTCACAAATGTGTGCCTCTTCGTCTTCCTCATCTACTCCGGCACATGAATTACGCGCCTAACCGTGGCATGCGCCGCAGATGACCCAACCTTCCGTTGAATCTGAGTATAAGTACCCACAATAGATGCAAGCACAGTCATCATCCTCTTCTTGGGATGAACTATCTTCCGATTTTGTTTCATTTTTGCACCTTTTGGTTTGACGCTTTTCCTGCAGATTTTCCTTGTCTGTTGTCTTTTTAATCTTCTTTGCAGTCTTTTTTCCAGGTCAAACTGCACAAATGATTTAAACCAATCAAAAAATATTTTTGTTGTAATCCAAACATTGTCACTGCATGTACCCCAAAACCCTGACGGAGCATCATCCAGAAGTTCTTCTTTCATCCGCTTCCGAGCGTATATTAACTTTGGCGGGACATAGGTGCCAACGGCATTAAAACAAATTTCAGCAGTGACCAACTGACCTCTCTCTGCTGATGAGAGGCAGTCGACTTGCTTCTGGCCCTTCGTTGACAATATCTTAGATTGACTTTTTGGAACAGTACTGATCCCCGTTTCGTCTACATTGTAGATCCTTTCAGGCGTCAGTTTATGTTTGTCTATTACATTTTCCAACAATGTAAAAAAATTATCGACTGCCACTCTGTTAAAAGCCATCGCTCTTGCAGCTAATGTTGGTTCTGGGCGTCTGTATGCTAGATCAGGGTGTCTTTTTAAAAACCCGCTGAGCCAATCTTCTCCTGCCATACCAGTTTCTGTATTAAATGGGTTATCTATATGATTCCGCTGAGCCAACTGATAAGCTATAATGCGTAGCTCTTTTCCTGTTAAACCAAAAAGCCGTGCTTCCATGGATTTCACATACTCCGCCAGCTCATTTTCTTGCTCGGCTGTGAAAACTGTTTTGAATCGTCCCAAATGTTTTTTCCCGCAGTCGTTATCAGAATCAGTGTCGGCATTAACAGTTTCACGAGCTTTTCTTACTCGTCGTTCTAAGGTCGACTTCGGAACATCGTAAGTAGTCGAGGCTCGAAGAAATCCCATTCTATCAGTAAGAACAGCATTTACTGCTCTTCTCATGTCTTCTTCGTTCCATTTGCCACAATCTGTTTTTCGTTTATAGTTGCGAACCATTTTATCTGTAGACAAATAAATAAATAGGTAAATACTTTTGATCCTGATTTAAGTAGAATTTAAAAATATTATCAGTAGGTACCTACATAGAAAATGTTATTTTAATCACAAGGGCGGGGCAAAACGGGATAGTATCCCATTGTGCCCCGATCATCTTGCCCCGATCCACACGTAGTTAAAAAAGATGACGCAATTCTAACCTCAAACTTTACCGGCGAAAAAATCTGGTTTAAATTTAATGTTTTGGACTCCTATAATAAGCTCGGGATAGAAATAATACATTAACACAGGTACTTACATATCTGTACATCAGTTTTCGAATCAAATTTCGCGTAAAAAAACTTGCATTATCACTTTTTTCTCTCTGCAACGCAAAAACGAGTTCTAACCTGTCCGCTCTGCATGGACGCACTGGCGGAGAGTGAAGTTCGTGCAAATGGCGCTGTTGCCGCTCAGAACACAATGACAATTCACGCACACAAGCTTACTTCCCGTGCTGCCCCGAACTTCATCTTGCCCCGGTCTCCCCTAGAGAAAACGAACCTAAAAGGGACTGAGCCAACCTTCCCCACGTGGCGGAGACGAAATCTAGGATATCGATTTGATAGTCATGTGAGAGCCCTAACTTCCTAGTTCAGTTCATATGACCGTAAAAAATAAGCAATTTTCGCAATACCTGTATATTATGTAGTGACTCCGCGCTTCGTGGGCACGCTTTCTAATTATAAGGCTGAAGCTGGCTGAAAAACGATGAAACGAGAACTAACGACAGACCAGAGGCCCGATGACTTGCGAGAGTCAATGGTGCTGGACGCTGGACCAGAAAAGCAGAGCACCAGGATATCTGGCGCGAAATAGGGGAGACCCATGTCTAGCAATGGATTGTGTCATCATTAATGGACCCACTATAGGGAACTGGCCTTTCTATATAGCATAGCTAGTGGGAATAATTGAAAAGTTTTTGGTAGGTAAAATATAAAATCCTGCAGATGCTGTGTAAGGCCTGTGCCTTAGTATGAAACATTATAGTTAGCATATAATGAAAGGGTTCTTTGAAGGAAAGCCCAATAACATCACTACCTCTTGCCCTTCAACCCTTAACATCTCTTTCTCTTCAACCTTTCGCAGTCCACTGTTGGACATAGGTATCCCCCAATTTGCGCCAGATATCCCGGCCCTCCGCTTTCCTCATCCAGCCTCCACCAGCGACCTTTCGCAAGTCGTCGGTCCATCGGGCCGGCAGGCGTCCTACGCTACGCTTGCCAAGACGCGGTCTCCACTCCAGAACTCGTCTGCTCCAACGGCCCCTTTACATAGCTAAACCAAAAGTTTAGCTGTGATTGGCGTGGGAAGATTGTGCCTTTAGGTACCTAATATAATGATGCAGCGTCTTAAAGACTTTAAAACTAAAATGACTACATAACAATTATAATAATCACTTACCTTCATTGTTTTTCACATCCAGGTAGATGTGGTTGACGAAGTTCTTGTCGTCCGGAACTTTAGCTCTGGAGAAATTCACCATGATGACACGCACTTTGTTCTTGATAGCCTCGTCTTGTAACGTGATCTGAAAATGGAACACGCGTGTTAGTTAAGAATCCGTTATCTTATCGAGAAAATCATAAGTACATATGGAAACCCGAATGAACAATCAGGCTTCTGATATTTTGTCAACAATAAGTTTATAACCCAAACATACTACTAGGTTACCTATCCGACCCCAGAAAGACAAAAAGGCGTAAAGGAAGCCGAAGCTCGAGTCTTGTTTTGGGGACACCTTTGGGCTCATTGTGGATTTTTTAGTGAAGCTGTAAAGGCCATCTGCGGCAAACAGCAGTTGTCAGTTAGAAAAACATAAAATAAAATAATGTACGTCTATACGACAACCGATCTGGTGTAATGGTTGAGACGTCGGCAATTACACCAAGGGTTCCGGGTTCGATCTCTGGGCAACATATGTGTGCAAGTGTGCATGAAAGTTCTGTTTGTATTCGTCTGGGTGTTTTCTATGTATAATAAGTATGTATTTACAAAAAAAAAGGATATAAGTACGTCTCCAATCGAGGGACATGAGCCTACGCTGAGTCGTCCACGCGGGCCCAGTGTGGATTGGCCGACTTCACGCACAACCCTTAAATTTATTTGTAGGCTTCGTAGGAGGTTTCCTCAAGATGTTTTACTTCTCCGTAAGAGCGTCGGACGGGATTTGAACCTGCACCCCCCCGATCGGAAGGCAACAGTCCCCACCAAAGATGTCTTAACAGAGGCGGTGTAAATATCAATAATTTACATAGGATTATACTCATGCTTTTAATTGAAATTTTTTTTTTATTATAGTGTATATTCTGTTTAGGTAAAGTACATAATGCCAAAAGCCATAGTAAATGCCTTCAAATTTAATTAGTGATGCCTTGTACTGACCTTATTTAGAAATGAGAACAGAAATGTAGTATAAATCAAAATGGTTATATTTGAAGTATTTGTCTTTCTGAAGTTATGTTATAATTAAATTACTCCATTTTTATTAACTTATCAAGAATTGAGAATTAATAAAGGTGTTAAATTATATGTGTAATATTCATGAAATCACCAAACGGGCCTTTGACATATTGTAGCTCACTCTTACACATTAAAATGGATACATATCTCCTGGAAAATATTTTACACCATCCTGAGTTAAGTCAAAATTATTAGAACAGAAAATGGAAAAAAATTTTGAACCTAGATGTTAATTAATTCATTATGTAATTATAAGCTTTTCGTTAGGTATTGTTTTTTAAAATGGAACATATTTAATAGGGGCATACACTAATATGTTTCATAGTGACATACGGCATAAACCAAAGGAAGTTATAGTGATTAGATAAAATAACATGGGATTGTCTATACCTAAAGCAAACTTTATGAAACAGAATGTGGAAATCATTTGACTTTGTATTCTGTTATTTATGCAATATGTTATAATCACAATCATTATTCATAGAACAATATATTCATTGATTTGCAATTTCTGAGATTTTATTAATTCTTAGGTAGGGTTCAATGGAGAAAGCTTTAACTTTAATGCTGATACAATTTTAGCTAAACGTTTAAGCCCTGGCTGAAGTATAGTTTCTAAATAAAAAGTTGTATGTACTTTGTTGAAAAGGGTAAATCAAAAGAACAAGGTACAAGAAAGTATGAATATAAAATTTAATTAAATAAGATAATAAAAATTAACATTCAACTAAGTAACAAATAATTTAGTAAAACTGTTAGAAGCTTCATGACAGTATTAAAACTAGATTTCTCATAGAAAGTCATCATCAAACAAAGATAATATCCCTCTTAAGAGTTTATTTTTCCTTTGATTTTTTTTCAGTCACATTTCATCAAAGTTGTACTTTATATTGAGTATACTGTACTCATGATGATGATGATGATGATGAAGAGTTTATTTTTCCTTTGATTTTTTTTCAGTCACATTTCATCATAGTTGTACTTTATATTGAGTATACTGTACTCTTCGCAGAACCTAGTACCTACATCGGCTAGGTACATCAATTTAGTTCGAACACAGGGACAGGTCAAGGTCATCGACGCAATAGCCGGCAATTGATACAAACCAAAAATATTGCTTAAAAAACTAAAACATTAACGTTCGAATGATATAACTTAATGTAAGTCACCAACCTTTACGCTTTCATGCGGAAACTTAAAATCGCTGTCGTTGAAATCAGTTTCCTCCAACCATTTCACGTATTCAGGGGTTGATTTTTCCTTGTCCACATTCTTGATGAGTTCTCCAAGAGGTGTAAAGGTTTTACCATCAGTGGCCTTATCATTCCGTACAAATAGCGACGTTACTTTATATAATTCTGCTTCTGTGATATGGGGAATGCAAACCAACTGACTGCTTCCAATTTCGATTTCTATTTCGTCTCTTATAAACGGCCAGGCATCTTCTAATCTGAGAGACTTTAAATCCTGTAAGCTCACATCTTTTCTTATCTCATGTGAATACAGAGATTTGACGACAACTTTTAGTTTTTTCGGCATTTTAAATAATACTGATTATTTAAGCAGGTATAACGTAGAAGCAGCACGACTGTCAATGGCTGACTGATTAACTTTTTAAACGTTCCTCTCCGCCGGTACTGCCCGAAGTTGCCAGTTTCGGTTATAAGTTTTACTATTTATGTCCGCCGTTAGAAAGAGAGGGCAAAGAAATTATCAAATTAAGTACGGCAATGCGAGATAGAATATGAACAGTAATACTATATAAAATATTACCACCAAACATGAAATCATTAAATTTCCTTGGTTAGTGTTAATAAAATTATTTTGTAAAATTATATTACATTCTCACAAATAACCAAAATGCAATACACGTATATAAATGTAATATAAAAAAATCTAACGCAAACCTACTTTGCCATACTTCAATCAGGATTATGAACTCGGAGTGACTAGAGTTACTCTGAGGATTATTGATTATATGTTTAACTAAATATTGATCATGGTTTGTGATACCTAGGTAGTTTACTTACACAAACTCAAAGAGTACTTATATACCTACCTCTCCAATTCTCCACTAACTACCAAACCTTATTATTAAATCATTGGTTTTTATTTACCCCTATTTGTTAATCCGTTAATGCATACCTTCCACATAAAAATAAAATGTAACACACGTTTAATAACCTACGTTGATTTATACTCTGTCTACGCTATCCCCAGCAGGGTAAATTGTAGGTACCTACACTCGGTGTAGGTACTCGGAGGAACAACTCTTAGTTGTTCCTCCAAATACCAATGCTACCATTAAAGAGTTTTAAGCATGGACTCTTCATTATCTTTAAATTATTTACATGGGTTCTTCTTTTAAATATATAATATAATTGCATGGGTTTATGATTCATTAACTATTCCTTTTTAGAGTGTTAATGACTAATCTTCAAATTGTCATTATTATACACGTTCTACTAGAGAAAAATCACGTTAATGTCACGTTGTATTCACGATGCTGATGACCGCGAGCGTGCACCTAGCACATACGGTATTTTTGCCAGGCACGTATTTTTTTTGCGTCTGCCGCATGACTAGTAAATTAAGTCACCAGTTCATTGTAATTCTTACTGGCCGCGGGTCTTGTAATGTTAGCTGGTCGGTCTTCCGACGTAAGCGACTTCCCCGCGAAGTGTTCAATGTGATTCATGCTTCGATCACGTTAAAAGGTAATGATGTTGAATCATGTGATAAGAAAACAAAACAAAGCTTAGACAATCATTTGTTTATAGAATTGTTAAAATAAGACTATATTTCTTGAATGACTAGCCAAATTTCTGTTAAAATCCTTTTATTAAAGTCTGCAAAATAAATAAACTTTAGAGTTCTCATTAAAACCTATGAACCCATTTTTTCAATAAGTACATAATAAATGTATGCCAATGGGTGCAGTGCCATTTGTAGTATTGGACTATACCTACAAATGGCATCAATTATACCCATTTGTACAACAAATGGTATAGTAACCAAGCAAATAAAAAAAGAATTAATAAAATTACTTTATTTAAAAGCTTAACAACAATAATTGTGAGATACATTTTGAGATTAGTATTAATAAATACAAAAAGAGAGCACCATCGCTAAAACAATATACATTTGCACTCTTTGTGTAGTATGAAGTACCTGTGATGTGGAATGTTGTTAAAAAATCTATTATTCATAAAGATCACATTGGATTATGTATAGTCAAGTTTTAAATATTATGGTATTATATTTGCTTTAAATACTTTGTCATGATTTCATATAACACATAGTTTAGTTTTATAACAAGAAAATATAAAAAAAAATTATATTGATTTTTGAAATTGATTAGGCAATTATCAAAATCACACTGCTTATCATACTTATTGCAAAAAGATATACGAAAAAGATTTCTGATCTGAGGCTTCTAATGTCAATTTATAATAAATGTTCAATAACAGCTCATATACATTTAAAGATCAGTGTGCAATTGTTTTTAAATAAAATGTTATACAATTATACTCATAAAGCTAAGCCTCTTGAAGTAGCTATATTTATCCTAATGTAATTAAAGGCATCAAGGTATGTTACATATTATCTTCACTTCTTATGCACATTTGGTGTGGTAGATTGGAATACTGATGATGCTGACATTAAGTTCTCAATGTACTGTCCCAAGACTTGATTTTCTGAACGGAGTTTTAGATTTTCTTCTTTTACTGAATCCACTCTTTGAGAGAGATCTGAAAAAAAGGATTGGTTCTGTATTAAAACATAAGTCCAACCACAAATAGCTTGCATATTTAAAAGGATATTTCGCTATTCGAGCATATAATAGAGCATGGATTTAGTGTTTTCATTTAATACCAAAGTAAAAACTGTGTAAGTGGAACTAACAACATTCACTTACCATCTAAGGTGTTTTGCAGTTCCAGTACTTGGGAAATTAATCTTGCTTTTTCTTCTTGCTCGTCAATACCAGAATCGGGCTCAAAACTTGGGGGCCCATTTAGACCAGGGGCTAGATGAACCTCCAGTGTATGAACTAGGTAATGAGTCCATGGAACGACCATGATCTAAATGATTATTTTCAACGTCATCAGTAATTATCACTTGTGGATCATCATCAGCTAGGGGTATATTATCGTCAGCACATTTCTGCATGATCGATGACATTATTGATGTTCTATTTAGGTTCTTCGTTGTAATTATTTTAGAAATGTAAACAAAATCGATATCGTATCGAATTAGCTGACACTGACATTATTTTTTTTTTATGAATAACAAGTTACGTTTTGTTTTACTTCTCAAATTATGGCATAATATATTTTGATAAGATGAATCAGAATTGTTGGAGTAAAAGTCTATATTCCAAATTCCGTATTATGTAACCTTTTTCCTATTACTTGTCGTTTCCTCGTTTTACTTAAAAAAATATATATATAACTTTGAATTTGGCCGATGCACAAACCGTGCAAGGTCATGAAAAGGAAAAAAAAAAAAAAAAAAAAGTCTATATTCATGGTTAAAGTAACGTCATTGTAGATTTTTTCTACTTGTCTCATTTTGCACTTGCAACAGCTGTAGGATTTCATTAAAAATAAATATCCACCATAATTAGAACTACAGCATAGAATCCGGGTTAAAATAGCGATTAAAAACTATACCTGATGCTCTCACTCCCTACACGATTTTGCGTAGGCGAAAATGAGACAGCAAACTGATCATTGTTCTCATAATTAGCAGGTCGTCACATCTGTTATGTCATTGGAGTCATTCACATACTACCAAATTCAAAATCTCATTTTGACGTACATTGTTAAAGATTGTTAAAACAGTTTGACACCTTGCTCACATGGCCGGATTATAGTACTGTCAGTGGTTTGGCGGCTCCTGATTATAAGAAAAATATTTTCTGTGTAATTTGCACTCAGATTGGCTCAGATAGTGATTTATCTATACTAAAACTCGTTCTTATTGAAGTGTTTTAGATTATAAAAACATGTCTTGTGTTATTGACGGTTGTTTTTCACATTCAGGAAGGAAAGAAAGCAGTGGTGAAAAGATTCACTTTCATTCGTGAGTTTTTGATTAAATTTATATTAAATAAATCAGGAAATGTGTGTAAACTATGATATAAATGTTTCTTACTTATAGTTGTACTTTTCAAATAAAAGCCAAAACAGTATTTGTCTACTTTTTCTCAAAAAATCCCAATTAAATTTTCTAGGTAAACATTTCAACTAGTGATGTGGCTTTTACATATCGATATTTGAGTTAGGCTTTCCGGCGAAGCAACATCAGCAGATATATTAAGGTTATTATAATATTACAGTTTCCCAAAGAATGAAAATATGAAACAAGAATGGATAAGACGAGTCGGGAGACCTGACTGGAACTGGAAGCCACACAGCAGGATCTGTTCTAAGCACTTCTGTCCCGACAATTATTTGCAAAATGAATTTTCTTTAAAAAGGAGATTAAAATTTGATGCTGTGCCTTCATTAAATTTGTCCGAAGCTGAACCAATTGTAATTATCTGCCTATTAATATAATCAACACAAAAACGAAACCTTTCCAATGTATAAATAATTTTCAGAGTTCAGATCGAGGATACATTCACAGTGCAGCATCTGTTGTACAATGGCAAGGAAATAGTGCAAAAGTATGTACAATTTGCACAATATTATTATAATTGATTTTATTATTATTATTATTATGTTTTCAAAATCCTTAAGATTCACGGGCCAAATAGTGGCCCGGTCCTTTGGAAGGCATGTGTGGGGCCGAAGCCAACAGCACAGAGGCCTTTTTTCGAATGTTTAATCTTTGTAAGTGTTACACGTTATTATTATTATTATTAGAACCTTCAAGCTGAGCAGCGCTCCCGCTATCCTGCAAATTATGTAGAACTACCTATTGCTTGCGGCTTCGCTCGCGTTAAGGAGTATTATTTTTTATCGCCTGTTTTGTATCCTTAGGGATGGAATTCATCAACATTCTTAAAGGAGATTTCTACATCCATAGTAGCTTTACCTTAAATCCTGTCTTAGCGAATGCCTGCGTTTTTACCTGCATGTTAAATTTCAGCCCGACCCGTCTTGTGGTTTGTGCATTGATAGATCACTATGTCAGTCAGTCATTTAGTCACCTTTGAGTTATATATATTAAGGAGATAGGTAGATGGCTTCGAAGCGTCTGGCTCATTGGTGAGCAGGTATAAAAAGCCGGTCAATGAATGCGTCGGCAATCTTGAGTTCAACTCAAGAGTGAGTTACTCATAACATTTTGTGAAAAATTAAACGCGTTTGCTGTATTGAAATCTCACTTAAATGTTTTTTTATTCAACTATCCTATCTATCTAATCCACCATCTTTTTATAACCATGATGGTGCCCCAGTTTAAATTTTCACGGATTTAAAACACCTGTTACTATACTCAAAACTAAAATACCGAATAGATGGACGTACAGGATGTGTAGTTTTAGTAATATAATACGGAACACTAACAATTGAAGTTAATCTGTAAATCAATAAAAATAATATTATAATATATTTTATTTCTGACATAATATTTACCCCGTGAGAATCGAACCCACTACCTTCAGATCGAGGGCCGAATGTTTAGACTCACGTCTAGCGTGCACATTAACAATATTTCCAGATACCATTATCACTACATAGTATATAACATAGTCGCTTTTTCAGTTCCTATATTAAATCTTTAAAACTACGCAACGGATTTGGATGCAGGTTTTAGGGTTCCGTAGCCAAATGGCAAAAAAACGAAACCCTCATAGATTGATGTCCTCATAGATGTATGTCTGTCGATCCGTCCGTATATCACACCATTTTTTCTCCGAAACTATCAGCACTACACTATTCAAATTCTGTAAGTATTATTCTGTGAACTGCTATAAGGTTTTGACAAGAAACTTGAAAAAAATATATACATTTTGGGCTCTCCATACATTGAACGGAACATCAATTTTTTTTCATCGTTCCCAATCGTGTGGGGTATTAATGACAAAAGTCTTGAGCAATGCGTCCTACCCGTACTAATATACGCAGCTGAAAAATGGACACTGACTGCGGGATTGGTTCTCAAGTTCAAAGTCACTCAACTCGCAATGGAGCGAGCTATACTCGGGGTCTCTCTTAGGGATGAGATTAGAAATGATTTAATCCGTAAGAGAACTAAAGTTACCGACATAGCCCGCCGGATCAGCATGTTGAAGTGCTCCTAGCTTCCCTCACGAAGTTTTTACGGCTAAGTTAGAAAGTTTGGTCTAAGGAAACATATTCTTGCAAAACCTCGAGAAGGACGCCATCAAAGTTTACATAATAGTAATCCCCGTGAGAATTCAACCCACGACCTCCATGTCGAAAGCCAAATATTTAGTACCTTCGCTAGAGCTCATTATCAATATTTTCAGATACCATAACTATCGATAAAATATAATAATTCATTCCTTTCACTAGCAAATTCATCAATCAAATCAAGTTGTGACAACATACCAGATAATGAAACGACTCGTAACACATGTCTCTTTCTCACCCACTATTAAATACGTTAAGGAAAAAGGAATGAAGATATGCAGTGCAGTTGTTATTTTAGTCATCCTTCCACTTATTTATGTTCCTAGATATCCACCGACACACTCATAGCGCCATCTCGCTCTAACCCATAGATAATACAGATAAAAGGAAACTCTGAACTAAGCATTAGCCTGTAAAGTATGTTCTAAACAACAGATTAACATACTTACAATTAATATAGAAAAAAATAGATTAATGCAAACAGTCATCCACAGACCAAGTAATCACTACGTTATACAGACAATGTTCATGCACACAAATGTTTTTACTCCTCGGGGATCGAACTTGGAACCCTTGGTGTAGTAGCCGACGTCTCAACCATTACATCCACAGATTTGGAAACTAAAGCTTTAGTTTGAAAATCTGTGATTACACCAAATGGGTATAGGCTCGAATAGGTCGTCAACTAGAAATTATTTTCAGGCATTTTCAGGCTTAGTTTTATTTTTTTAATTTATTTCAGCCTGTTCCATAGACATATTATGTTTTTTGACTGGCAACTGTCAATAAATCTGTCAATTTTGACATTAAATATCAGACATTCATTGTTCGAAGTTTCTACAAATTTTGTTTTGCATTCAAATTTGTCTCAGAATGTCAGTATAATTAACCATTAATTACATTAAAGCAAAAGTTTCTTTTGCAGTAAAGTCATGGCGATAGTTGTAAGAAGGTCTAGTGAAATATTTGGAGCCGCAAAATGGTTGATCAGGAGAGGTTAGGAATAAATATTATTTATCGCTATACATACATATATATTTTTTTCGTTTAAAAAGCTATTCTATAGGTCGTATTTTGTTTTGAAGATTGCAGGCTTCTATCTTCACTACCTGAGAAAGTTGAAGCTGCAACAGAAGTTGAGAAAACGCGGCCTCGCGGTCGCAAACCTTTTGCAAATGAGGCTTTACTGAAATCTAGACAGATATACCCAGAATTCCTTCCCGATCCAAACCCGAAGTGGAGGAATAGTTTGCGTGAAAAATTGGAGAGAGCAGACATGCTGAAGAGGAGAAGCCAAATTGATATACCTGAGTTTTATGTTGGTAAGATCACAAATAATAAATGGAAAAATACTTTTAGAATTAGTCTTTGTGGCCATAAAGCTATGTTATAAGAATCTAGTTTGTTAATTACCATACAAATATTAAGCTGAAATCTGTATTATATTATTATGTAAAAAGAACACTTGTATAGGGATTATGACTTTGATCCATGAGATGTAATCAAGTACTGTAAGGATAGAGATGCTATTTTTTAAAAAGCACGTGACAAAGCACAGGTAAACTCACAATACATAAATGTATATAATACTAATAGTTAATACTTTTTTAGTTAATTATTACTCATATAAATTAATAAACAATGTTATAAAATGTTTAAAACTTCAAATAAATTTCAGGTTCAATTCTTGCAGTCACCATTTCAGACCCGCACTCACAGAGCAAGAGTAACAGATTTGTTGGCATTTGTATTGAAAGGAAAGGATGTGGTCTTCGTGCAGAATTCACATTACGTAATGTTGTAGATTATCAGGGGGTGGAGGTATGTTAAAATATTATCACACTATACAAGAGCGGATCCAGGTTAGGCGCCAGGAGGGGGTCACATAGTAGTAAAGTTAAGAACTTATAAGATAATTTGTTAATGTATGTTAGTATAGTACTTTAAAAATAGTTTGGGGGGTCATGACCCCCATGACCCTCCCCCTGGATCTGCCTTTGACACTATATAGGATTGATTTATTTATGTTAATTTTGATATGCTTATGAGTATAGTTATATCAATGCTGGTTTACATCAGTTTAGAAATGAAATAAAAAATTAAAATGAAAAAAATCTTTATTTCATTAAGTCTTTACAAGACACTTTTGAATCGTCAAATTAATAAAATAAAATTAAAACTAGTTTGAATCTACCAATCTACTAGAGAAGGAATTTAAATTGAATTGTAATTATATTTTGTTAATAAAACACCAGTTTGAATAACTTATTTTTATTAGAACTAAGTAGAAACTTATGGTTAGTTAAAATGTATCTTATGAATACATATATTCTAATCTTGTGCCATGCCTGTTGATATGGCACAGCAACTATTGATATTTACAATTAATTATCACAATAGCAATCAAGCCTGTCACCTATAATGCTGAAAATAGCTGTTGTTGCTTCCCTGAACCTTGTGCACCAATATGAGGCTATTCATAATCCAACAAACAACACTATTTCTTTAGACTTTATTTATTGCCATATATTAAAAAACTAATTAGATATAATACTTTTTAAAATTTTGCAGGTGAGATATGAGTTGTATGACCCAACTATTCAGTCAATACAAGTGCTGCGACTAGAGAAGAGGCTGGATGACAAACTTTTCTATCTGAGAGATGCCCTGCCCGAGTACAGCACATTTTCCTTTGATATGGATCCAGAAATTCTACCACAAGGAACTCCAGTTCCTATCAACCCAGTTCAGGTACCTCTAAATTTAAAATGCGCCAATTTCATCCTTATTGTGTCTCATATTTATTTTAGACTATTATGTCAACTGTCAAACAAATGTCAAATTAGTAGTAGAATACCAATCAGAATTTCTATTTGAGACACAATAATTAGTCCATGACATATTGGACAACCATAATGGTATTATTTAAATTATGGAATACCAAACTAGTAAAATGTGCTATGTGTGTGTCCCACAATAAAGATATTCTATCTTGTTGTATACATATTTTAAAATTTGCCAGTTATAAGAGACCTAACATCTGTTGTCTCGGGTGACAGCGCAGTGTGCATTGATGGAGAATAAAAACTGTCTATCAGTTGTTGTTCTTCAATGCCGATCTGCCATGATCAGCATATCACTTATCACTTGTAGTCCTGAATACTTTGTAAAATAAAAAAACATTTAAGAACTGTAAGAAGTTCACATCTAATATTTATTGTTAGGTTGCCAAAGCCACGTTGCTATATGCCAGGAAACTACTGCGTGTTTGTGAAATAATTTACTAATTTTGGCACAGGTTAAGTTGAAACCCAGACCCTGGTTAGAAAGATGGGAAAGACAGGAGCTTCAAGGGTGTCTAACATAGAAGAACATTTAAAGGAAAAAGACAGGGTCCGCAGAGAACTTAAAGACACCATGGGAGAAATATGACTTGATGAAACAATACAGTAATGTAGTATAATAATATTTTGTTATCTACAATGTTTATTTTTGTTTACAAATATACATATTTAGATATATTTTTTTTTAATTATTGTAAGCAATGCAAACAGATTTTACTATAACTCTTATATTTGATTTCAGAAAAACAATACCAATTGAAGAGCAATCGGAGATTTGGGCAGAAGCACACAATCAACTTCAACAGTTGCAGCTTACCCGAAAGAAAATGTCCAGAAAACGTACATTCACTACTCCAAAACCTCAACTTGGTTAAATTTTATTACAGTTTCTTAATTTAGAATTATTTAGAGGAATAAATAGTGTTCAATAGCTGAAATGTTTTTAATCTAACTTTACAAACTACTACAAATAACCGACCTTATGTAGATCTACCATATTTTTCAAATTTGGTCATGGCATTACAAAGAATAAAACAAAATAGTTGCGGGGCTAGATGGTGTTAAGAGGTCAACACCAAAACTAAGGGTTCTGGGTTCGATCCCCGGGTAGTACAAACATTTGTGTGCATGAACATGTCTGTTTGTAATGGTCTGGGTGTTTTCTATGTATAATATGTATGTATTTACAAAAAATATATATAAGTATTTTTATCCGTTGTTTAGTACCCATAATACAGGCTTCACGCTAAACTTGGGGCTAGATGGCGCGGTATGAATGTCAGTGGATTTTCATTATTATTATTGATTTGTCTAAGGATATTACTGCATTCTTAGCTGTGTAGTTATAACAAAATACCATTACGAAGACTGGAATAAAAATTATCTTTAGCATATATGTATATATTTTGGCTGAGAAACGAATACCTAAGGTATCTTCTATTCTGAGCTCGAGGAGGGCATGCGAAAGCGTGGCAGTTAAATCCTCAGATATCTGAGGATATATATAAATATATACCTAAAACGACATATGAATAGTGCGACATAAACCCTTCTCAATGTGAACATCAGGCTGCCAAACGTCCGGAGTGGCGACCTTCAGTGAATGGGTTTTACTTAAAAGCTAATCGGCATTTGGAGCTCAATGCTAAGCGTGATGAACTAGCGTGATGAATCCGACCACCTGCGGCAATAAGTTTAGTTATATAAATGGTGCCCTTACATAAAAGCATGCTGCACACGCGACGCGCTGCAAAACATTGCTTTATTTTTCTAAAATTAAAATGTCTTTCCTATTCCATATCTTGCAAAAAAAGGCCCGTCCAAATCCATCCAGCCAATTCAGAAATTACGTGGAAGAACAATCAGACAGACACAATTTTTTTTTTATTAATGTAATTTTGGCATGTGTACCCTATATAAGGTATATAGGGTACACATGCCAAAATCATATCATCATCAGCTCATGAAACGTCCCCACGGAGGGTCACGAGCCTACCCGTATGGGATGATTAGGCCTTAGTCGTCCACGCGGGCCCAGTGCGAATTGGACGACTTCACACACAACCTTCGAATCTCTTCGCAGGCGTGCATGAAGGTCTCGATGTTTTCCTTCACAGTAAGAGCGTCGGATAACGTACATTTATTTTCGAAAATTCATTCAACTCATTGGTACGTGTCGAAATTTGAACCTCAGCTCTCCCGGTAGGTAGGAAGGCGACAGTCCACAGTTTTAAATTACAGACTCCAATTTTAATTTATATGTAATAATAGATCTCGGGGTGTAAATTTCTACTAGCGATTCGCCATCATTTTTTATCAGAAAAGGTGATGTGATATTGTAATACTATAAGAGATGGCGGTAAGCTCACTGGGCGAAACTTTTACAAAAACGCATTGTCAAGTTCCAGTAGCTTGATGTAGATGACAGCACTGTCTTCCACTTTAAACTTTAAAAAGTATATTTACACAAAGCGACTCTTTGGTACAACACTTGTCAAACAGAGTTGAAAATCATCATATATTATGGAAGGAAGTCCAACACTTCTATAAGAATATGTTTCTGAAGTATGATGTTAGCCGAATTTTAATCATAGTTAAAACAGCAAGTAAACAATAATGCGTGTTGTAAATCCTATTGTTATTTAAAACCCTGTCTGTTAGGTCCATATAAAGCGTCCTTCCAAAACTTGCATTGCGGACGGTCAAGCAAACTAATGTTTTTGTATTTTGTTTTATAAATTATTAAGATTCGTGTGAACAGTTTTACAGTGAAACCAACATATTTACTAACGCGCCATTGAATTAAGTGAACTTTTAGTTAAAGTTTGTGTGACTTGGGTTAAGTTTGGTTTAATTTGTGTTGTTTCAAATCGCTTAAGTTGCGTGTCGTTCCACCTGTCGCCGGGTATGTACGTGATGTTTATGCTTATTTTTGCGAAGATAAATTATGGCTTTTTACCGTATTATGAATTAAAAACACAAAGCGCTTTGTTATTCCAATAGTATACGTAATTTTCAAGTCCTATTTATAGGCCAAAACACCGCAAGTAGATGATTGAAACAAAATATGTCATTACAATTGCATGTTGCAACTGCAATTTCTTCAACCTTGATTTATTGATTATGTGTTTATGCATATGCGTCATTTAAGTAGTATTAGAAGGGGAAGCATTCACGATAGCAAGATTGTTAATGAACTTGACTTCATTTGTTGACTTCAACATTGAGAATAATTAAACTTGTTTGTAATAACTTATTATTCTTAAATCATAATTTATCAAATTTATGAGACCAAAAAAATCCAAACACGAATAAATTTACAATTATTAAGTATACTCTTTAAAAGAATTATAAAACCATATTTATAACATTACCTTGTTTGTAATAAATAAACACTGTATATATTGTTATTATTTTCCAACTGAAGATAAAATTACATTTCTGTTGTATCTTTTGTGACCAACAGTCAAATAATGTCTCTCTCTCTCTTTAACCTATTGCAGTCCACCGCTGGACATAAAGATCAAACAAATATTTACACAGTATATAATAAATAAATAAATATACACTGACATGAGACATAAAATATTATTTACCATCATCATAATTTATCAATAACAGTCAGTTCACAAGTCAACTCCTCATCCATTGGATCCGTTGACTTTCTATTCTGTCTAACGTCAAGAACTTTATTTATTACCCTTTGAAGGCCAGGGAATCAGAAACATTGGAAAATATATTGTTTCTGATGTGTTTGCTGTTATTGGCGTTTAAAAGGTTAGTGCAGAGGTTGTTAGATGTCATCCCACAATAAACATTATTTGAATTTGTGAGGACTATAACTCCTTATCATTGTGTAGCTTGTGCTTTGAATATAAAACAGTTAAAATATTAAAATACATCAGCAGTTTGCTTCTGAACATGGTAACTAAGTATAATGTAACTAAAACTATTGAATAAATATTATGTGTGGGAAGCGTAAAAACTTAGTTACACAGTTGTTTAGCTCAGATTTAAGTCATTGAAACAGATGTTCTTTAGTTTTTCCTCCTAAATAGTTGAGTGGATAAATAATATTAGCCTGGGCATTGTTTGTGGTTTGGCACATGCAAACAGGTAACAGCAGTACCCACTCACAATATGGATTGTATTAATAAAAAAGTATTTGGAAACTTCTATTTAATCTATCGCAGTTCACAGCTGGACATAGGTCTCCCCCATTTTGCGCCAGATATCCCGGTCCTCCGCTTTTTTCATTCAGCCTCCACCTTTCGCAAGTTGTCGGTCCATTGGGCCGAGGGCGTCCCACGCTACGCTTGCCGAGACGCGGTCTCCACTCCAGAACTCGTCTGCTCCAACCGCCATCGGTTCTGCGATATACGTGACCAGCCCACTGCTACTTTGGAAACATAACAAAGTACAATTTATTTGGTGTGTATAATAAATGCCTGCATTAGTTTAACAACTGTGTCACAGCTATTAGAGCCCACCTCCAGATAATCAGAGGCATAAGCATTTCCAAACTTATTTAACTTAAAACCAATACATTGACATCTAAAATATTTTTACCAATGTTTTGATTGCTAAACTTTTTTTTTATATATCTGATGGGCTTACTCTTGAGCACAGACTATCCTATGGAAGGGACATGCTCTAAGATGGAGCAGCTTGCCCAGAAAAAGCCTATTCACTCGTTTTTGAATTGGGTTGTAAGTGGCCGGAAACACAGACGCAGGGAGGTCATTCTATTGAACTGAAGATGTATCTGATCTACTTTTTAAAAATATTTTTCATATCTTTTTTACCAATGCTTTGATTGTTCAATGACATTGTACCTACTTTTTAAACACTTTTTTTATTCCTTTCCAGACTTTCCGTACCCAGTACCAGTTCCTGAATCCTATTTCCGTCATATATACAAAAAAAAATGAAACTGAACTAAATTTATATTGTCTAAAGCCTAAAATATTAAACTAATAAATGAAACACTACTTCATTACTAATATATTTATTTTTGTACCTTAAATTTTTACTAGAATAACTTAACAACATCAATGAATCAAAGTATTTTTGCCTCTTTAGGGTTCCGTAGCCAAATGGCAAAAAACGGAACCCCTATAGATTCGTCAAGTCTGTCTGTCTGTCTGTCCGTCCGTATGTCACACACTATTTTCTAAGAAACTATTAGCACTACACTATTCAAACTTTGTAAGTATATGTATCTTGTGAACCGCTATCAGGATTTGACAAGAAACTTAAAAAAAAATATTTTGGGGTTCCCAAATACACACACACATATATATATATATATAAACATTGAACTGAAATATAAATTTGTTTTTTCATATAAGCTCCATGTGTAGGGTATCATTGTGTAGATCTTAAAAAATAAATCAGGCTTCTAATATCATTTTTTTATAACTTGAGTAGTTTGCACGATGACACGATGAACAGAAACGGAACCCAACGCGCACTTTGGTTATACTTGTTACTATTTGTAACAACAGTGTCTCACCTCACGCCCGTGGTAGTGGGGTTCACCGACCGATAATCCCGGAATCCTATCGGTATCCTCTTCCCGTATTAGAGTTAACGTGTTCTCATTTAGTTATACTGTAAATCAAATTACTTTACTATTAACGGAATTTGAAATACCCTTTCTGTTTGGTATAGTCTGATATCATGTTGTTTCAGGTGTACATGAACATAACGTATTACATATGATAGTTAGTTGTAATATCTAACGAATTATGTGATTAAGGCAAAACAAATTAAATATCGATAGAATATCTTTTTAGCGAAATATTAGTCTCGCGGTCACATCCACACCCCTAGTTAGCTAGTCCTGGCTAGCCCATATTCGCATTAACAGCACGAACCAGGTTTTTCTCCCCAAACATGTACTAGTTTAGGAACGTTGCAGGAACTAGTTACCTAGTTCCTGCAACGTTAATAAGTTAAAGTTCGAGTCCTACTTTGGGCTTGTTGTCTATATTTTGTTTAAGCTAGGAGTCATCTCCAGGCGCTACTTGCCTGGTGAAGCTATTAAGGGCATACATTATTAAGGTATAATAAATAAATAAATATCTACTGACATTCACACAGCGCCATCTAGCCCCAAGTTAAGCGTTAAGCCTGTATTATGGGTACTAAACAACGGATAAACATACATATATACATTTTTTTTGTAAATACATACATATTGTACATAGAAAATACCCAGACCATTACAAACAGACATGTTCATGCACACAAATGTTTGTATTGCCCGGGATCGAACCCGAACCCTTGGTGTTGCGGCCGACCTCTCAACCGCAACACCAAATGGGTCGTCAAAATAATAGGTAGGTACCACTGCAGAGCCCGTCATGGTCATGGTGAAATAGGAGTGTCATGTACTTCTGTGTTTCGTGATAAGGGCACTGTTGCTAAATAGGGTATATGAGACCTAACATCCGGCGTCTGGGGTGACGAGCCCAGGGCGGTATTGGCGAGAAATAATCACTTTGTACAGTGACTGTTTTTCTTTAATACTGCTCTATTAAGGTCACTTAAGGTCTCTTACCATCAGCTCAACGAACTGAACGTCCCGATTTTAAATGCAGATTTTTTAAATCTTATCAAGGGGATAAGATTTAAGAAATCTACATTTGCCAACAGCAACAAGTGCATAAAAAAGTAATTAATGGAGTGCACCCAGACCGAAAAACAGTGTGATTGTGCGCTTAAAGAACCCAGTTTCATCTGTCTCTCATCGTTCCTATTTGTTGTAGGTAGGTAATAGAAAGTTCCATCCCAGGTATGAGACGGCCATTTTGTGGTTTACTGCGGCATCAGATGTAACAAAACACTGACGCAACATTATAAAACAAACCGAATTGCGGTAGCTTCTCGCTGTCACTTTTGATGGAGCAGTTTACACCGGGAGCTTACGAAAGCGGAAGGCAGTGATAAAAGCGAGATGTAAGCTGTAAACGTATGTTCACGATGTAGCACTTCAGTGCCACTAAACCATAAATATTTTGAGCTGATTCCTCGTCTGTTACGGCATTCCTAGGAGACGGCTGACAACAGATTTCATATTATATCTCGATTCGATCGATTTTTAATTTATCATAGCTAATTAATTCACTTATAGACTGGCATGATGGAAGAAAACAGAAAGACCCTTTCGAAGTGTATTTGTAAACACATCATTTAAACCTACTACGAGTTTATACTCCTTGAAATAACTGCATTTTAAGCTCCTTTGTAGTTTCAATTATCTAAAATGGAAAATCCAATGTCTGCATAAAAGATAAACCTTGCCTAATGCCTACACTACAACCGTTAGTAACGATATAGTTAACAGTGACAGGGACTCAGTTTGTTTAACCGAATATTATCACATTAAAGTCATATTGCAATAATGAAAAAAGTAAATAATGTAAAACAAATGAATATTTAGAAGTAAATGGTCACGGGATCTATCTTTCATAATGGTAGCGTAACATTTATATTTAATTGATTAATAAGTGTGCTTATATATGATATTATTGAGCAGTTTGGTTTTCTGTGTTTGTTGTGAAATACTTTATCATAATACTCGTATCATTATTAATATTATTATAATTTAATTGTATTTCACACACAATACATTATATAACTTATGGGCACTTTATATCGACATTGAATTTTAGTGGTTTTGGAATTACATACTCATTTATGTTCCTGAGAATGTGTAAGAACCTTAGATAAACAATAAACTAACAACCAATTCTTTTTTATGTTACCAAGTGCAGGACGGTCTGGGCGCTCATCTGATGGTAAGTGATACGCCTGTCCATGACAGAGCGGCCTTCATGGAGTCCAAAACTGATAGTAACAAAAAAGACATAACATATGACATTTACATTTATTTTTTATCGAGTTTATTTGTTGTTCAATAATACGTGTTATTTCATACAAAAGAAAGCGAGCGTTATTTTATTTGTTGGTTGGTGTGTAATTCAATTAAGCCCTTTATTGTCTTAATGCTGATAGCAAGTTACGCAAATTACTAAGGTTTTTCCTATGTTTTATATTAGTAACCTCAACCTTATAATAGAAGTATGTATAAAGTCGTTTGTTTATAGGAACAAGAATAACAGCAAATATATAACGAATGAAGCCCTTTTGTAATGTTTTTGCGAGTATTTATAATAGGTAGCGTGTTAATTAGTACAATACCAGCTGCGAACCCTAAGTTGGTGCAATACGGGCGGTTGCACCACTTTCTAAGTTTAATTACCCTTTCCAACTCTTGTTTGGTACCTCACATTGTCAACGTTCTTCCGCGTTATTATCTTGATTCAGAAAAGCTATCCTTTCCTGTTTGTTGTATGACTGTGTTTTTCTTAAAGGATACTTGGTAATTTGGTGTTCGACTGAAGTTTGTTCTATATACCTGTATTTTTACTCGTGTCAAAATAATTACTAACATAGCATACCTTAAACGATAAATTTAAAACAAATTACAAAAAAAGATTCATAAAAAGAAATGTTTCCGCCCGGGATCGAACCGGGGACCTTGTGCGTGTGAAGCACACGTGATAACCGCTACACTACGGAAACGATATCGTAATCGGCGAATTTATTGTCATAGTACTTTTGTCCTGTTTTGATGATTTGACCAGTCTAGCTATTCTATGCTTTTCAAATGTGACATTATCAGCTAAGGACTTGTCCTCAAGGTGTCGTGACAATATTATTCAAGAGCTTTTTGTTCGGAAGGCTCTGATTTAGCATTTATCATTATTTTTTGCTCCCGCATGTATTAGTATGTACCATTTAATTATTAATATTCAATTATAATTATCATGAAAATGATTGTTAGAATATTTTTTTTTTATTAATAAAGAATTTTATTCAGAAAATCAAAGTTGTCACAAGGATTGGCGCATAAGCTGTGCGAGTCCCATTACTTTGAACATCGTAGCACTGCGCTTTTGTTTCGTGTTTTTGTTATTACGAACTATTCGTTTTAGAACAAAATTTAATATTAAATTAAAGTTAATTTATGTACAAAACTAATTAATCATTTACTTCCGTTCTTAATCGAACCTACTCTACCTAAATTACCATTTTGTTTTAATTGTTTGCACCATTACGAACAAAATTATGCACCATCTAGCCAGTTAATAAATTGTCTTATTGTTGCTTAGTCATTGTCCATTGATACATATGTAAGGGACCCTAATCATTCCATTGTCCACTGCAGTAGGACGTTAACAGTCAAACAAAGAGATTGGCAGCTAATTTGAACATAAGGCGGCAAACAAAGGGATCTAAGCATACTGTTGAGTCATTGTAAGGGTTACATGCAATCTCATGATGCAAGCAAACGAAGGAAGGAAGTATTGGTGCACGCGAAGTCTATGGATAGCTTTATTTAATGCTCCCTGTGCGCCGCGCGGTGTTCCCCACGGTATAGGACATTTTCCCGAAGTCAAACGTAGCTTATGTTTTACTCCAGGATGTCAGCTAACTCCAAATTCAAATCTTTTTTTAGCCCAATGATACAAAAAGTATAAATAATATGATTGCTTTAGCCGTTCTGACGCAAAACATACACACTCGCAAACTTAAAAAAAACAATGTAGGAGCATTGCAATTTAAAAAAATAATAATTTATACATGAGCACCTCACTCGTAAGCCGACATATATTTTTTGATATAAGCATGGTGTATATAAGCTCCCATAAACGAACTAGTTAACTTTTTAACTACATTATTAGTAGGTGCTTAATGTAGTTACTATAAATAACATAGAGAATCACGCTATATGAATATTCAATCTTCAAGCATGGCTACTCGACCTTATAATAGCGACCTATAGTTTACTACGTTTTATTTAGGTACACGCTTTAACGTACCTTTAAATAATTGTGTAATAGCATTTTTCTTTGATAAGCTATGTAAATCGCATATGTATTTGTATCGCACGTAGTATAGTATTATTATTTTATTATTTATTTATTCGTACATAGCGTGACAATTACAGTATACAGTAAGAAACAATAAAGTACAGGCTCGTTCCTGGCCATCGCATTTTTCTGCTAGAATTTTCTGCCAGTTTCAGTTTCAGCCACATATTTGTATTTAGTGTGACTAAGATTCAGCACTGGCTGTTCTAGCGTAGAACTATGAACATGTTATAACTTTGAGTCCAGAATTATATGTTAACTACTGTCTCTAGAGTCTATCTAGACTAAAATTATGATAAGTATAATCGTGAAGTCAGTATACTATTAATTATACGTTTGTTCTAAAGAACTTTGCTTTTAGCCACAAATGGTTATTGACAACTGTATCGGTACTTATTACATATCGGTAATTAGTATAGCGACAGATCTCATAACGATGTCGATTGACTGACATTAGTCTCCAAAAAATATTTGCTTTTAGTGGATGAATTTTAGTATTAATTGTTCAACTGCTCAGCCTGACATCCATATCTAAATGAACTAAGAAGTCACTTTAATCAATACCTATACGATTATCGAGTGTCTGTATTAATTGAATCGTACGCGATCTTAATGGCCGTTACGATAACGCGTGCGCCGGCGCATGCGGCTATGTGGTAATTAATGGCGTGGCCCCAAGTGCGGGATCAAGGGCGGTGTTGTGATAGGGCTGTCAATTAAGTACAGTCCTGACAATTATAAAGACGTCAATGCTAAACAATTTTGTAAAATAAAGAACAATAATGAGCGCCGGTGGCTCAATGGTGTGGATTGTTGTCTTGCGATCTGGAGGGTGCAGGTTCAAATCCCGCCATGTACCAATGTGTTTTTGAATATTCGAAATTATATGTACGTTATCCGACGCTCTTACGGTGAAGGAAAACATAGTGAGTGAACCTGCGCATGCCTGCGAATAGATTAAAAGGCTGTGCGTGAAGTCGGCCAATCCGCACTGGGCCCGCGTAGACATCTTAAGGCCTATACACCCTAGGGTAGGCTCGTGCCCCTCGGTGGGGATGTTTAATGAGTTGATGATGATGAATAACTGGCTATCAGTTTTTGGTCTCATTCAATGCCGCTCTGTCATGGTCAGGCGTATTACTTATCATCAGTGAGCGTCCTGACCGTCCTGTATGTACACTTCGTACCATAAAATAAAAAGAATAATATATTCAGGGCGGCGGGTTTATATTAAGAAGATAAAATAATTTAATGCCTCACTAAGTAAGTAAAAAGTGTAGTGTCTATTTATTTTCTTTTAATCTGAATTTAAAAAGTATATTTTTGTTTTCGTGTTTAGTGATGAACAGTTATTATGATTAACCATTTTGTATGGTAACTTAGCAGTGGACGTTATATTATATCTATAAATAAATAAAATACTCAATAAAAAGGGACAGGAATATTTTAAAACTAATAAAAATACTTTTATATTAATAAATATTTGTTTAATTTTGTCTGATTTGTTATTCGACTCATTTCTGGAAATGCTCAACCGTTTTTGACAGGATTTTTGCGAGCAGATACCTAATGAAGCCTACCTAAATACCTAATCTACAACCCTATGAAGGGGTTATTGACAACGTCTAGAAGCGATCAAGCGTGACGTGTAGTGTAATGTTCGAGGAAGATAATTATCTTGATTACGATCGCCCATGATCCTATGTTATAGACACTGTTGTCTAATACATCCAAAAATGAGGCTGAAACTGTAGGATTTTTGCAGGACAACGCGATGGCCACGGATGAAAATACTTGGTTGGGAGCACTTCAAATTTCTATTGAAAAAGTCTTTTGGGAACCAGACTTTTTTCGTATCCGACCATCGCATTTTCTGCTAGAATTTTCTACCAGTTTCGGCGTCATATCCAAAACTCATAACGTCCAGGTGCAGAGAAGGCCTGCAGCGGCTGGATACTGGTCAAACTACAGCATGGCTAAGGGAGATCGGGAGGGATCGTAACCCACTCCGTCCGATGCTGATTGGATTAAGAATTGTACCAAAAACTAAGCTATTATACATTAAAAAGCTATATATTTATTGCACATCTTAGTACAGAAAATAATAACTGGTTCTATTCAAGGCAGTATAAAATTAGAGAGAACGTACTCAACAAGTATCTTGAGAAATAAATCCAAACTTCTGTTAAATACGCCTCGCACTGAATACTATTCGAAGGAGCACAGCTGTACATCCGACTACCGAACAACATCAAAGACTGTGACAATATAAAGATGTTTAAAACTCTTGTAAAACACGCCCAAGAACTGTAAAAGTCACCAATCCCCAGAGAAAAAAAGACCCATATCGACAACATTATATTTTATGTTTATTCTCATGGTAAATGAACTTGAACTTAATAACTACTATCCTATGATACCAATCCGCATTGGATCGACCTGGTGGGTTACGAACAGCCCAATCTATGCTGTGCCTGTTATAGGCTAAATTATAATGATCGTCTTATAATATTAGTCAGTACTATAAGACCTTAGTGATGATTATATACATAAGAAAGTTTTTTTTTTATTGAACAGGAGGCAAACGAGCATACGTTTCTTCTGATGGTAAGTGACACCGCAGCCCATGAACATTTGCAAGACCTCAGGGCCTAGTAGAAATGTGCAGCTGGACTTTCAAAAAGAGTGTTACGCTCTTTGTGTGTATGTGGAGTAGTTAGTACGAGTATGTTTCATGTGAAGCCATTATTACACAGCAAATAAGTGGTCGGCTAAATACTTAATTAAAACAATAGTGTACAACAAAAGCTTGAAATTAAACTAAACCGTAATAATGAGTTTCAATCTGTTATGATTTCTGTTATCATGCGTGCGTCAAGTATCCCTTCGCATGTTTGGGTATCGTAAATATTATGTGACGTGGGGTAAATTTAATCTTTTAGGGTAGTGCAATGGTTCTGCTACTATCAAGGGTCGTTTGTGTATCATTGACCTTTTGTTTAATAAATTCAGCTCCTTCTGTGGACACAGGTATATTTTGCGGGAAACTTCTAAGAAGGTGCATTGATCTTTACTTACTTTAAAATGAGATAATTCTCATGCTGATGCCTTAACCGTCAATCCCTCTGTGATTGAACTAACCCGTTGATCGCCAAAGGCATTAAAAACACTAGACATTATATTTTGTGGAGGGTGTCAGTTAATAGATGAATATTATTACTTAAATTTTCCGAAAATGTAATCAAAACATAAGGATAAAAACATATTTTTTATGGACATCAATATATGTACTAGTGTTACACGAAGATTGTCCTCGGTACCATTGATATAAAGCAGGTTGCTGACTTCGTCAGAAAGAACACTTTTAGACTTGGACTAAAAAAGAGGATAACCACTTACAAAGGTTGCCGAGAGCGCCTAATCCAGCAGAGAACTGAAATGATGAGACACTAACAAGCAAGATAATCACCCTATCACTGCCGCCGCCGCATCCGACGGCGGTCGAAATAGCACTTAACCGGGGTGCCGTCCCCCGGCGGGGGCCATGGTCGCGATTACCCGTAGGTACTCGTCCTTATTTGCGTAACCGGCGTGTGCCTACACTTAGGAGGACCTATCCTAAAACGATAATTATGAGTATGTCTAGGATTTATGTGCCAGGCCGTTTCTCACCCCAAACATATACTAGGTTACCATGCCCTTCCTGCATCGCCCTAAGCCGAGGTTGGGGTCCTACTCTGGGACGCCCTTAAGCTCGTTGTATTTTTTTTACATTTTCATTCGCCATTTGCCCGGTGGAGCTGTAAAGGCCATTTGCGGCCAACAGCGATAAGTCATTCCGAAAAAAAGCAAACCTTTGTATGTAGTTAAACTCTGATCTCGTTTATTTTTAGAATTACGCAACAACGACTAGCCCACGCTGTCTGATAAGAGTCTAAGAAGTCGGCCACCCTTTAAGGAATATAGAAAGTTGGAAAATCGTGAGAGATGTCAGATTGTCGACATCAAATGCGAATACGTCGCGCACAAATGCCGACATTTTGTCCGTTGGCAAATAAAAGACCGTAACGAAACTTTACAAAATTTATTTAATTTAAAATATTTTATTTGTCCTAATTACCAGAAGCAAATAAATACAAATGTTAAATTAATGTTGCGTCACAGGAGCAAATAATTAATAAATTGCCACACTAGCGAAGTGTTGCTGTAGCCTCATTTATCAGATCGGTTTTACAAGATTTAGTTTGAAAAGGTATGCGAAACATACTAAAGTCCATATTTTAAATCATTTATTTCCCTTTCTAAGGCCCATATTCTACAACTAGACTTAACGTTGATCTTTACTTAAATTGTGATAGAAAGGGATGCCGCTATTATCGTATAGAGCGCTATCTCTTTCTAACTCTATTCAAGTAAACGTCAACGCTTGAGTCTCGTCCTAGGGGTCTGAAACTTTATAGATCCTCACTATTAAGTGAATCTAATTTGTACTTTTTTATAGACGCGTTAAAAATAATAAAAAACAGTTACATGCTTTTGTACTTCCCGACGATTTGTACCATTCCTTTACGCTATGTTTACGGCAGACGTCCAGTATCAATCTATCCGCGACTTGGCCTCTTGATAGAAAGATCAGCGTGCGATGACACCATGCTAGTCTGTAAATGGTCTGGGTTAGGTAATGCTTTTTATGTAAGCTCTCAAGTTAAGCTTAGGTGAGAGCGTAGGTAACGTGTGTACTGTTTAAGATTTGATCATAATTATGCAATGATGCACTGCTTTCTTTTGAGGGCTACCATGTATTTACTAACCCTATTATTTTACGGCATCCGTAAATAAATGAAATAAATATCCAATTACATTCACAGCGCCATCTAGTCCCAAACTAAGCATTAGCCTGTAACATGGATACTAAACAACGGATAAACATACTTATATACTTTTTTATGTAAATTCATACACATTATACATAGAAAACACCCAGACTAATATATACAGAAATGTTCATGCCCACAAATGTTTGTACTGCCCGGGGATCGAACCCAGAACGCTTAGTGTAATAGCCGAAGTCTCAACCATTACACCAGAAACTCGTAGGTCGTCATAAGAAGAATATTAAAAAACTGAATTTGGAGATAAATCAAAAGTGATAATTGTGTGTCGTTTGGCGAAAATGGTTAGTGCATTAGGTTGACGGTTGCTAAAATTATGCAACTAGTGCAATGGTCGTTTTAAAAGCACGTTTGCAGGAATTGGTCCCGTATTCGTTACAATCCACAACAATACAACTTGGTATCTGGGTTATGGTTTGAAGAGTGACACGTGATTGAACAATGATGTATAAAAGTATGGATTCGTGATATGCTCACAAAACAATCGAAAAAAGTGTTCCGAATGCAGTGACAGCACACATACACATATTTCGAATTTCGAACACATTTACCTAAACAAAAGAGTACAGACTGTACTCTTTTCGGCGGTTCGTTTTTGAGGCCCGTTTTTGATTGAACCGATACCCTGATACAAATAACCAATACCGTGACTTAACATTATTTAATTTTCATTTATGGTCAACTACGCTTGACTTGCAACCCTTAGTCTTCGCTACATACACATAATGTGCGATCGTGTTTGTGGTGTACAAAATGTCAACATTTGCGCGCGAAAACATGTCACATATTTTACACTGATTTAAATAATACGTTTTGTTAATTCTGTTGGTAGAAAAACATATATGTTAGAGTACGTTATAAAAATATCGCACTTTACCGATTAAGTTTGTACGCTATGCAATTTTTTTGCCTTGCAGACTTACAAAAATGTGTAAACTTCGCGGAATTTAAGGGATGCAAGGTCACAAAAGCTATCGGGTCGTTACTTTTACATTAAGACATATTGCAACATGCCTAAGCCTAAGATCAAAAACAAAATACCAGCATCATGATGAAGTAAATCACATTGTAACAATGGTATTGCAAAATTCGAATGGACTGTAAGTAATAGTATTAAAGGGTAGAAGTGTGTGACCTGGCATTTGGAAGGGATTGTTTTGCGCAAACCCTAAGCAATGAGTTGCTAGCAGTTCCAATATATATATTTTGGGATAAAGCTCAACCGCAAATTCTTCAAATTGCCGAAAATTGTTCAGCAGTGTTTAACATCAGGTGAATTAAGTTTGCTGCGCCTTCATATTGTATTGTGATCACGATGATAAGAATTGATTTTTTCGGTCTTAAATAATTTTGATTTTGACTTTGAAGACGAAGTTGGAAGTAGTAAGGTTATTGAGAGATGATTGAGCTGTAATTGTCACAGTACAAAATATGAAAAGGGTTGAGAAAAGCACATTCAACAATAGAGTTCAGCTAACAAAAAACTGAATGAGAAAAGCGGACGACCGGGATATCTGGTGCATAATGGGGATATCTATGTCCAGCAGTGGACTGCGATAACTTGAAGAGAAGCAAAACCTAGTTCCTCATCAAAAAAGATATATGAAACAATGACGGTCATATTAATGTAAAAAGTCATCCCTTAACATTTCTTTCGTGTATTGTCGAAATTTTTTTTTCTATACTGCCAAGTGGAGGCAAGTGAAATTTGTTTGTATCAAAAGTACCTCGTATGTATGTAATTAAGCATAGACGTTTCAATTTCTTTTTAATGCTTGCATAAATTAGCTCCCTTATGATAATAAGAGTGTTGTCAAGTACCACAGTGGTGTTTGTGGAGCGGCTTTCTCCTAATATACATGTGTTGACATTTTCCAAACACTTTAAATTACTATGCTTTCCAGTGAATAATGTCAGAGCTTGCCGAACAATTGAATAAATAATAATTGAATACTTATGACGTGAACTAGACGGCCTCTTTGGATATCCTTAATGGTCTACTCTACGATATCAAATCGTTTTGCCATAATCTTCACGCATGGCATGCGTCTTGGAGATAGAATATCCATGAAGATTAGGGGGTATAAGAGCATTGCTTTCCGTTCCCTGCTAAATGTTTATCTTTCTGCTATCTGTGAAGCAAAAAGCTTACAAATACATTGAATATCATGGATTTAATTAATCTTTGACGCAGGACTTGGTGCGTGTTTCATATACACAACCTTGGTAATTATCGGCAACGTATAATATTGATTTGTGGTACAATATCGATTCAATTTCCTATTTATGTTGCCCTTGGAGTGTCGCCTTGACCTAAATTATTCTTTAACGAACTTGGTAATTTTTGTCTGGTGTTATTCCCATACACAGCAAATAGTGGTGCAAATATTGGAGTTACAGTAAGGGCATTTCTGAAAGCGGAGGACCGGGATATCTGGCGCAAAGTGGGGAGAACTATGTCCAGCAGTGGACTGCGATAGGTTGAAGAGAGAGAGAGAGAGAAGGGAATTTCTGGGAGTATATAGGACTTTTTCCAAAAAGGAGTAGGTACAGGTCCATTGAGTAATAAACGATTTATTTATTATTATTGCAGTTACGGCATAATTAATAGGTAGAATTGTAGAAAACGTTCTCATTGACCTACGAGTAATATGTTCCACGAATCTTGACGTGCTTTTGTATGCACACTCTCTTAGTTGTCTTCTAAAACATATCCCTGGACGTATTTTTTTAATTCATATCAAGATAAATTAAGAAATAGTTATATTTATTTGGAATTTATCAGCATAACATGAACTACATCCGTATCTTAACAAAAATCATTTCATAGTGGTTGACTTACACCAAAATTGTAAAAGACAAAGTTCCCACGATCAGGTGAAATGACACTCGACCAACCAACCAAGAGCCGCATATTCCGAACTGAATAAAACTAAAGATAAATCTTTCAAATTAAGTTTCGACTCTGCAGAGGTCTTGGTAAGTTGGACACTTCGATCTCTTTAAGTTCTGCTTGACATGCTCTGCGGGAGACTGTTGTGGTTCTATTTCAGAATGTTTACCGTTCCAGACAGATGATTCTGTGCATCGAATGCATCGTTTTACTTTAAATTTAAATTTGGTTTATTATGTACGGTGTGTGTACCTTAGTAATCTAGACTTGCGTTCGGAAACGTTGGCCCTTATTGGAAAATATGAACATTATTTTTAATATATTTTCTATTATATCTATGAGTATGTTTCTTCTGTTATATATCTCCCGATCCCGTATTGAATATTCGTCATTTTTTTTAGTCATCAAATAACAATAGGTATTTAAATGTGACCTTAAGCGGCAACTTATTTTTAAGCTCAGAAGCACAGTTATTTACGTAATATTATACACAATAGTAATATCAAACACAACAGTACGAACTACTTTCTTATTGGAATGCCTAAGCATCCTCAAACATCAAATACGTTAATATAGTAAAATAAATGCAAGCCCAAGCAGGTAGATATTTATCGTCCGCTTGTTCTAGTATTGTACCAATTAAGTGCTACCATGAAGATTGACAGAAGAAAGCACGGGAGCAGGGCTGGGCGGCGAAAGTGGAATGCAGTCGCCAGCCTTGCGTGATTCAGTCTGTACCGCTAGACTGTCCAGCTAGATGTCAATTTATATCCGTGACGTTGGCAACACTGTTTATTTGACGTTTAGCGAAATATGTTTATTATCTGTTGCGTGCTGTTGTCTATGGTTGTGCTGTTTACAATACATGATCTGTCTTAACTGTATTAAATTATTTGGAATCAGTGTTAATAAAAAAAAATAACACCAGGTCGCTATTGTTTTTGATTAAGACAACTGGAAACTGCATTAGGGTTGTTGCAAATATATTTTACCTTGTGCTAAACAACCTAATATTATCAGGATAAAATAATAAATTCGAAATTGAACATATTTTTTTATCTAAGCATTTACCTGCACACAGTGCTTTGAGCATCTAGCATAGATCGCTGCTAGATCCCGAGGACCGTGTGCTCGTAATCCGCTTGAAACATATTTTTTTCCAGTTTGGTTAAAAAAACATCATCGAGATAGGTTGTACCGGATTGTCAAAAAAATATAAATGCGTGCTGCTACGGAGAGCACGATAAATCGTCTATTTCAGCTATCACTATGGCGATCGTAACATTACAATAAAATTTCGAATAAACCTCGTCAGAGGTCATATGGTCTGCAGGCCGATCGCGTTATTTTAAAACGGAACGTTTCGATTATGATATGGGGGTTACGATATCCTTCCGATCCTGAAATAGTTGACATTTTCGATATTTCGTATTACCGTAAGGATAAGTTTCAATTTTGTCTGAACTAGCTGTCAAAGGATTAGCGCGATATGAAATTGACCAAAAAGTTGTATTTCGGTCCAAGTGTAGTAGTAGTAATAAGTGTAGTTACTTACGTTATTAGCTGTCAAAATTGGCGCCATCGGCCTGATCTTTGCTGAACTTTTCCTACTCGAAAAATACTATTAGTCTCTAGCTATAATGGACTCCTGTGTCACGGCTAGTTTAGTTTGTACATGTCAATCATTGGTCAAATAGTACGTGTACACCAGAAGGGGGGCGTAACGGTAAATGGTCGTTAATGGCTTAATTTTTAATAAACTAGTAAACAATGGCTAACACACGGCAACCTACTATTACTGACGCCTTCGTGTGTAACTTTATTAAAAAAGGGGGACGCATGGAATCGTAAATGTTAAATAGTTCAAATAGCTAGGAAATTTGGTGTTATACGACATGGGTTATCAAATTAATTACTAAAATTTTGTAAAACTCAATGTACTTTTATAAGGGCTCGATGGCATCGCAGCTGGTTCATTTGGATGACAATCTCTGCTAGGTAGTACACTCGATACTGAGTCGTCTAGGTAAGTAACACCGTAGTGCCAGATGTCGTCCCGTGAAATAGGAGTGCAGTGCACTTTCATGTTTCGGGATGAGGACACTGTAACTAGTGAAATTACCGGGTATAAGAGACCTAACATTGGTTGTCTCGGGTGACGGGCCCATAACGGCATTGATGTAGAGTAATAACTGTCTATCAGTTGTTAGTCTCTTTCATTGCTGCCCTGTCATGGTCAGGCGTATTATTTACCGTCAGGTGAGCGTCCTGACCGTCATGTATGTACACTATGTAACATAAAAAAACACACAATTCCAGCAACTATTGCAATCGTCAGTCTTAGGATGGGTGCCTGATAAATAATATTTCGTTTCTCCGTGCTTCGGAAAGCACGTTAAACCGTTGTTCCTGGTTGGTTAACGACTACTATCTTACAACATCCTCCATCTGCTACAACCACCGATCCATATGGTCCTCGTTGTAGGTTACAGCCTCATGGCTGTTGTAAGACGGACCACGGGGATATCGATCCCCGTACAGCGGCGGATCCAGGTGGAGAATCATGGGGGTTATGACCCCCCTGAGCTATTTTTAGGTACTATACTAACGTACATTAACAAAATACCTTATAAGTTCTTAACTTTACTACTACTACGTGACCCCCTCCTGGCGCCTAACCTGGATCCGCCCTTGTCCCCGAAGCCATGCTGGCTGCACTATAGGCTGATACTAGATAGACTTATGCCCCCAAGCCAGTCAAGGAGCTTGTACTATGTGTACCTACACATACTTTATATTTGCTGCGCGAGACGACGTAATTGCTGACTACAGCAACAATCTAGTATGTAGGTACTAACCTACATACTAGATTATCTAATTATCTTGGTCCATCAAGGTTTTCTTTTAGATGTCTCTAAATTAACTAATTAACTACTGGCATTTAATGACAATAACACGTAAATTTGAAAAGGTGCCTTATAAGCTTTCGTACTGAGGTTAATAATATAAAAACGCTTTTTACCCCATGTAGTCATGTAATATGTTTGTCGGGCTCATAAAGGGCCTGCCACACCTTTAAATTGTCACGTAAGTCAAACCTTTTATCGAAGTTGAAATCTCTAGGGGAGGCCACCCTTATTGTTATTTGTACCGACAAAAGTGTTTTGGTATTGAGATAATTGTTATTTCTAAGGGCCGAAGATTATATGACTTTTGGTAAGGAGAAACAGTAATATTAAGGAGGTAAACAGGAAGTCTGTTTTCCTGTTAAATGCTTTTATAATTTTTAGTAAAAAAACCTTTTTATATTTTATGGCACATCTTTTTTAAATCTATGTTTAAATTCTTTGTATATTTAAGCACAATATGAATTTTCAGGCGCATGTAGATATTTTGACTTTCACAGTTGTAGAAAGAAACAATTAGTACAATTATATATATTTTTAAAGATCTTTACATCAAACAGGAAACGATTTGCAAAACTTATCCTAAAATATAAAATGGTGCTAATTCCGCGAACGGATTTTGATTCACAAATACAATATATTCATCTAATATTCCGGTTTTAAAATTACTTCAAGTCTATACCCTTATTATTTTCTTTGCACACTTGCTGTTTTTAATAACATTCATACATTTTAAAATATACATCTGGATGTATTTTGTAGATGTCTAGAGACATTGCAGTAATTCAAGGCACCAAAAATATAAATTCAGACAGGTGTTTAGGAAAACGCGGAAATCAAAAAGAAAAGGGTACAGCGAAATTCCCAAAAATACTACCTACTATCTGTTTATTTAAATAAATTAAAATACGTCAGTCTTCAATTATAACAAATTTATAATCTAGGTAAATGTTCCCTAATGCTTTGTTTTGGCCAGTTTATGCAGCTGCACAAACAGTTAACAATAACCTCTGAAATCTATTTTTCTTGAAGTTGAAGAAACGGGGGCAGTTTCATCAGCAAAACACTGGCAAAACAAACGTTAGAATAACCAAACGACAGATGTGCAAACATATGCCTTGTTTAATATTTCACAATTCTGGAAAATAAACTTCTTAGTAAATTGGATGACAACGATATCTAAAGAGTATTAAAACAGTGAAACGGGTCTTCAAATTGTGTTTTATGATAAACGCTAGAAAAAAATATATATAGCCAATCCTATGGCGAGTAGATACTGTTGCATTAAATACACAAACGGTACTAAAGTAGAATCAAATGTAGTAGTATATGTTTACGTAATAATTGGACCCGGGTTTAATTATTATTGCCTTGCTCACCCTCGAGAACCCTCTAGACACAGACCGACACACATACTCACACACACACAAACACAAATACAAAAATATAGACTTAGAGCAACATGCCATTGTAATAGAAATAGATCAGTTAATTTAACCACAAAGACTAGCTAATTCTTTTTGCCTCTTAGGCAACGTTTTAAAGGAATCATGAAATTCGATATCATAGATCTTAATAATGTTGCTTCCGTTACAATAAACATTATGGCGGCGTGACGATGTCTAAAGTTAGCTACATTACTGTTTATACATCATATCTCTTAATATTGAATCTCGGGTAACCACAATTGCGTGTGCCAATCAAACCAGAAGTTCTCCACCTTTTATTTCACCTATCGCTGAATTTTAGATTCAATAGATTTTCTATCTTACTTATTGTATCTGTGGTTTATTCAAAGGGCAACGTTTAAAACAGTGATAAATAATAATAACCTCAGACATCACCTATAGCGAAGTACTGATGTGTAGACAAATTTTCCAGTTTACTTGTTTTAATGATAACTAAACTATGGATAAACATAGCTATAGCATGTTTATCCATAGTTTGCGGATCATTTATATTTTATGAAAGTTGTTGTTAATATTGAGAACACTGCTGATGATTTTAATTTTTTTAATGAGCGTAATTCGATGTTTGATCATAAATTACGCAGTTCGACTACGGAAGTTGTAAAAGGTGCAACCAAAACCGTTAACAGGCCTTGTCATAACTACGGGATATGCTTCAAAAGTGTTCCTAGTTTCATACTCTTTTTAGTATTGTAATACATGTCTGAGTATTTTGTATGGGTACCCATTTCTTCAGCTATAAGAGTTCTGGTAAAGTTGTTATATTTTCAAAGTTGTTAAATTTTCAGTGAATGACTGATCACTGTATACTATTACTGAATATCTTTTACTCACAATTGAACAATTGCACTGCGGTCCCTGCTTTGGTTTAAGTTTCTATATTACATAAACTTTTGATAAACCTTAAGGGACTTTGTTCCTTAAGGTTTATCATAACTGCTACAGCTCAGAAAACCAAAGGTCAGGGTCCTTGTAAGGGCACTGACTGGACACTGCAAGCTGAAAAGTCACATTCACAAAATGAAGCTAAGTGACTCGGAAACTTGCAGATTCTGTGCCGAATAGAGAGAGACAATGCACCTACTCTGCAATTGTGGTCCTCTACAATGGAAGCGAAACATCCACAAGTTGGGCAGGGTCCTGAACTTCCTAAAAAGTGCCCAACTTTTAGATGAACTCTAAGAGAGGAGCGAGTCACAAAAGATCTTCTAGGTCGAAGTGATTACAGGTCTGTATAAGCCTGAATCAGCCTCAAAACTCAAATAATAATAATAAGGGACTTTGTTTACTCACCTTTGTATGTACGAGTACGAGTACAAGTAATATATTCCCACGCACATGTAACACTGTACATAGACTTCCTCTGGTTCCTTATTTTGCAATACTTTTATATCAATCAATCAATGAATCATAGTTTGAGTACCACTACAGTGCTGTGCATTCAAAGATATTTATGAAACACTTTAAAACAATGCGATTCTTTTTATGAATACTATTTTATTATAAGGTTTAGTACCCCTGTCCAAAACGGTAGTCAGTGCATAAGATTACCAGTCGGGACTTGCTCAGATTTGTTTTATTGTTTAAATCGTGGTGTGGTTAGGTCTCGTGCGTCCAGGCCTTATATTTAGGTTTCTAGGATAAGTGGCTTTTACATAGGCATATCTTTGAGCCGTAATATTCTTTAGTTACTGAGTCTTTACGTGGACGTTTATAGCCCACTTTCTAACCCATTTGGCGGATTACGTTTATTCATATGCGACTTTTATTAAGTTTATGCGGTGCTTATGTGTCAGCTTTTAACGTGGGGTGGGCTTTAACTTAAGGTTCATCTAAGGACTATAGCCATTCAACCTCTGGTGCATTATGGTGAATTGCTCTTTAAGATATTCGTATGTTTTTAGTGATAACTTCATAGTGGCCAGTCACTAAGTAAGACCTATTAAGTTAGTGTAGTAATAAGGTCGATCAACTTTCATGTTTTAAAGAAATGCTGAATAATATGAATATTCATTGACATTCATATCCCATCTAGTCCCAAACTAAGCAATTTGGTATTCTCCACCATTCGCAGTAAAATACAAACCTTATTTTCATAAAGGTGCACTTTATTTTACATGTCGTTTCATTGATCACTTTTGTTTATTTGCAATATTGTATTTTTAAATACACTGAAACCAATAAATATAAGGTCAATTGATGTTAGTGTGCAATGACGTCACGTTTCAATAATCTCATACAAAATATGGAAACGTTCCTTTTTGACAGTTCATAAAAAGTGCGTCAACGATTAGTGGTGTCAAATACCCAATTAGTTACATGCTTGGGTACTAAACAACGGATAAACATTGTTGTAAATATTTTTTTGTAAATACATACATAAGTATTATATTATACATAGAAACACCCAGACAATACAAAAGATATGTACATACACTCAAATGTCTGTACTGCTTGGGGATTGAACCAGAACCCTAGGTGTAAGAGCGACATCGTAACCAATTGCACCACATGGGTCGTCAAATAAGCGAATCGAGAAGTGTAGATAGTGAACTTAAGAGAACACGATACTGAGTCGTCTAGGTAGGTACCACCGCAGTGCCAGATATCATCCCGTGAAACAGGAGTGTTATGCACTTTTGTGTTTCGGGGTGAGGGCACTGTAGCTAGTGAAATTACCGGGTATAGGAGACCTAACATCTGTTGTCTCGGGTGACGGGCGCAGTCCGGCGTTGATGGAGGATAATAACTGTCTATCAGTTGTTGATCTCCTTTAATGCCGCTCTGTCATGGTCTGGCGTATCACTTACCATCAGGTGAGCGCCCAGACCGTCCTGTACACTTATAACATAAAAAAAGGACAACATGGGTAGAGCATGCTTGCCTTGTTTCTTCTCTGTGATCCCATTTTCGGAATCACTGTGTATTTTTAGGGAACGGTTACCTGGCAAATACTTACCAACAGGTGTACTGTCTGCTTGATCGCCTAATTATTTAACAATAAAATAAGGTTCAGTCTGACATGTGTTTATCCTGCCAATTGACAATCAAGGAGGGATGATTTGGAGCATCCACGAACAAACAATAATTTAGAAATTGTGTGTGCCTGCCTTTTACAGTCAACAATGGGATAATAATAATAAAAGTTAGTCGATTCTAATTAAATAATGTTTTACTCTCGTTCGATATTCCAAAAAAAAACCATAATTTAAGGTTTAATAATAAAAAAAAAATACACCAATATCAACTCTTACTCATAATAATATAGAGCTGCCTGCTTGGCATCGGATAACATCTGGCAACACTTACTTCTGTCACAATGTTGACGAATATTTACATAACGTGTGCCCGTTATTTGTTTACATGTTGTAAAGCTAGTAATATAGTGTCGTGGTGTGCGGTGACCTCCCGCTGCCTCTGTAAACGATTACAAAAATATTTGAATTTAGAATTATGGTATTACAATATTCCTCTGAATTAAGAACCATATTATGGGTCAGAACAACGTTCATACATTTAAAACATATCGATTTGAATAAAAGAGTTTAGACTAACTTTAGATAAATAATAAACTTGATAAACAATTAACTTAATTCTTGATCTCAGAGACTTACCAACCTTCTTTTTATTTGTATACATAAATATACGGCAGATTATGTGAGCTGCTTTTTTGAAAGGCGAGTCTAATCTTTAAAGAAAAAACGTTATTACGTTTCTCTATTGATGTCTTTCTAAATATAAACAAAAATAATTTTATTTGAATAAGCTAGAATAGATAGAATGTACAGGACTTGTAGCGTATCTATTAATAAAAAATATAAATTTGATTTTTGATAAATTTGTCTTGGCACCTACCGAGTGCCAACCATTTTGGTAGCTGTAAACTATCAGTATTTTTTAAAATATTTTCATTATAGATTTTTTCTTTATTTCTTTATTCATTATGAAAATCCTTATATTAAGAATAGGTTAATCTACCTCAATGCATTGTATAACCTGCCGATAGCATAAACGTTGTCGAGTTAATATCTCGAGATAACCGAACTGTAAATCTTGCCGGCGCTTTCTTGGTGCTTGCTGATAAACTCGAATTAAGTGGAAACTATACGGTACGCTATTGGGGGCTTATTAAGGTTATGGTCAATATAATGTACAGTTACTTGGCTGGGCATTCGACCCGGGCCCTTACACAGCACGGACATTATTGGAAAACATAGATAGTTTGCTATAATCGATACATGCGTTCGAATTGAAATTATTTTGATTGTAACAGTGTAGATCGTTTTATATTATTTCGACATATCCTAAATTAATCCTTGTACATATTTACTTTATGAAATTTGAGAAGTAATAAGTAAGACTTCTTCAAGCATTCTGTAGGTATTATTTGGTGTAATGGTTGAGACGATGGCTACTACACCAAGAATGCACTTTACATCCAATTGTCTTCAAATATCTTACTCTTTAAAAGGCGGACTACGCTGCTTATTCCGTTCCGAAACCCTTCCCACCCACCGGCGTTTGCTTTTTCTCACTGTCTCCCGTCCAATATTCTACACGTTTATTTTAAACCATGTATTAGTTTGACCATTACTCCGGTTGTATGCTGTCATTTAAAATGTGTGCGTTACCCTAGCAGAAAGTATGTCCTAGAGTGATATGAGTGGTACCAATGTTTGTGCTCTATTTACTATGTATGTGCGCAAATATTATATATGTGCATCCAGCCGTTTTGGAATAAATCGAAAAAAACGGTTCCTGCTAGGGTAACGTTTTCTAGCAGGAAAATTTTAAAAAAAAACATCGGAGAGAAAAAATAATTAGTCCGTTAGAAAGCTTATGTGTGTGCATGAATGTGCGCCAAATATATATGTGCGCCTTCAGGTTTTTGAAATATTCAACTTTTTAATCTTCCTGCTAGGGTAACGTTTTACAAAAATCGCTATCTCGAAAAACTATTGCATGTGCGTTTATGAAAAAAATTGCATAAATAGCTCTTACATGTGCCAATATTTGCCGGAATTTTGAACAAGAAAAATATCTTAGATTTTAAGTTATAGCGATTTTTTAAGAAATGAGAAAAAAAATATAGCCTCTTTATAAAAAGGCCGATAAGCTCATAAAAATTGCATTTGATCCGTCTTGAGACGCAGATTATGTGCAGCAAGTTTCAATAGTGCACATTCATTAGTTGTTGAGTAATATGAGAAAAACTTATCATGTTTTTGACGTTCACATACAAGAAACTGGTTCAATCTAAGATGAGCGATTGTAAACCATGATTATGTGCATATTGTCAAGTAATAATGTGAAAATTTTCACCTTAAAATATTCCGTATTTAAAAAGATATAAACAAAAATCAAAAAAAATAAAATACGATCGATTATCCGACCAAATTAGAATGACTACTAAAAAGCGACGGTTCGATATGTATCGATGGCCTTCGGTAATGAACGCTTAATACCTTGGTAGCTGTCGTACAGTCGCGTTAGAAAGTTTTTTGGTAAATTTGGGTTCATGTAAATATTACTAATATAATTTATGTTTCCATTTCGGACAAAATAAACTTTGTATCATTATTATTTTTAATTGCTGTATAAAAAGTAATTGATAATAATAAATTATTAAATCATGTACAAAAATAATTTTGGTTTGTGGAGACCCGATTAAGTGAAAAAAAATTAACCTAAAATCACATTAATACACTTAGTATTAAATATAAATATATATAGTAGTAATTATATACATTGTAATATTTCTCGCTCGCGGCCTCGGACCGGTAGGGGCCTCGCAGCCAAAGGGGCTTTGCTTAAAGTCACTTGCGATGAATGATTTGAAAAGCCTGAACACCGACAACAAAGCCACAATTAAGGATTTAGTAAGAATAATTCTGCCCATAAATTATATAAGGACGGCACTTTACCACTAATTATTGTTTTAACAAAAAAAAATGGTTCGATTAAAAGCTACGCTGATGGTTTGTTTATTCGCTTTCATAAGTTAAAAGGATTTAGTTTCTGTTGCAAACTATTCTCACAAATAACGAATACATTTATCACCAGTACTATCATCTCCTACTCTCTCTCTTCTCGCTTGTAGGAAGGGACCATGAGTAAATATACAATATGGTCACCAGTGAACATCAACCTGCTTCCCAGTGTTATGAGTCATGACTGGGCATTTAATCCACATATTGAGTGCCAATACTAGAAGCTGCGTTTCATCTAAGTATATTTTTAAAATATTTTCTCTCGTTGTACCTTAGTAACAGATAGAACGTGAGTACTACAAACACCCAGACCTGACAACAATATCATCAATTTAATTATGTACTACTGCCAGAATTGAACCCATGACCCTTGCATCTCAACCGGTAGGTACGCATATCCACAGTGCTTGCAATAAGTCAAAAGGATTATAAAATGACACGAAATATGAAATGCTTACCATCATCGCAGTTCTATCATCATTTTCAAAAAACTTCATAACACAAAATATAACCGACCGTGTCGTTCACAATCAAAACTGTATGAATATAACTACAAGTTAACACTTCCACAGTGTTGCCACCTTAGTTTTAGAAATGGGGCGTTTTGAGAAGTTAAAAAGGGCTAGATTGAGCATCAATAGATTTTCCGTTCTACAAATGCTTAAATAATCATGTCATGAAGCCGTTTTTTTAGAGCGTCTAAAAAACGTCTTCATGGCCGATGATATAGTAAAAAGTTGTTAGCATGTCGAAAACTTCATACATTGGTTAATATTTTCAAGACAGCGAAAAAGAGCTAAATCGTTAAAAAAGGAGTTCACCCGTACTAAAAAGTGCTAGATCTAGCCACAAAAGGGCTGTACTTCCAATTGTAGTAAAAGTTCGCATTATTCAAGATGGAGTACTGTTTATATATTAGTCTCTAATTAATACCTTAGGTAATTACCTGTCCTTTTTTCTACAAGCAATACGTAAGACGTCATAGCTGGCGTGTGCGACCAGAGATAAAGAGTCCATTGACAGTTATTTTAACTTTGACATTTGTGTCATCACACTTTTTAGAGTTTCTATTATTTATGGTGTCACGCTTATCTATTCAAATCCTACGAGTTTTATAGTATTGTACGTCAACTCTAAAAAAAGGATAAAAAGAAGTACTAAATAATTGTGCTAGCCGTGTGAAGTTTCTGTGAGAAGAAAAATACGAACTTAATAAATATAACCTGACACTCACTCAGCGCTATCTAGCCCCAATTGGTTTATATTATATAATACATACTTTATAATTTCCTTTTGTACTACCCAATGCATTTTTATGAAATTTTATAAAATATGGAAACATTGTTTTCGAAAATGAATGGGAATCACTTTATCACTTTACTGTACTTGAGCACAAGATGTGTCAATAGGTTGATGTGTAAATTTAAGAAGGCCATCGATACATATCGAATCGTCGCTTTTTAGTAGTCATTCTAATTTGGTCGGATAATCGATCGTATTTTATTTTTTTTGATTTTTGTTTATATCTTTTTAAATACGGAATATTTTAAGGTGAAAATTTTCACATTATTACTTGACAATATGCACATAATCATGGTTTACAATCGCTCATCTTAGATTGAACCAGTTTCTTGTATGTGAACGTCAAAAACATGATAGGTTTTTTGTTTAGTTTTTCTCATATTACTCAACAACTAATGAATGTGCACTATTGAAACTTGCTGCACATAATCTGCGTCTCAAGACGGATCAAATGCAATTTTTTATGAGCTTATCGGCCTTTTTATAAAGAGGCTATATTTTTTTTCTCATTTCTTAAAAAATCGCTATAACTTAAAATCTAAGATATTTTTCTTGTTCAAAATTCCGGCACATATTGGCACATGTAAGAGCTATTTATGCAATTTTTTTCATAAACGCACATGCAATAGTTTTCGAGATATGCGATTTTGTAAAACGTTACCCTAGCAGGAAGATTAAAAAGTTGAATATTTCAAAAACCTGAAGGCGCACATATATAATTTTTGGCGCACATTCATGCACACACATAAGCTTTCTAACGGACTAATTATTTTTTCTCTCCGATGTTTTTTTAAAAATTTTCCTGCTAGAAAAACGTTACCCTAGCAGGAACCGTTTTTTTCGATTTATTCCAAAACGGCTGGATGCACATATATAATATTTGGCGCACATACATAGTAAATAGAGCACAAAACATTGGTACCACTCATATCACTCTAGGACATACTTTCCTGCTAGGGTAACGCACTTTAAAATAACTAGTTCACAGAAAGTATCAACAGTCACCGTCAAAGTGTTGCATAGAAACAAGGCCACAGTTGGAGTTGCAGTAATTTGTACAGACATAGACGAAATGCATCGTGACCGCCTCGAACTGAGACGATTTGCGGACAAACATACCATTGACCGACAGCCCACGGCTCGCACAATATCTTAGGTTTGGCAACCTAAGATATTGTGCGAGCCGTAACCGAGCCGAGTGTTTGCACGCCGTGTGCAAACACTGGCGTGTTTGCCCTCCTGCACTTATGACACTGCGATCTGCAGACAGTTAACAGGGACCCTACAAATCGCATAGTGTAATTAAAGTGCACACAGGTAGCCATGCTGGTACACTGTTATTACACTATGCGATTTGCAGTAAGTCTGCATATCGCAATGCATAATAAGTGCTTAAAAGTTATGGACTCTAACTCTTGTACATGGACGTAAAAAAAAATACGGGCAGAATCTCGCTGACAACATAAGTGTGTCAAAATTCGGCTAGTTTTTGCTTGTACAATTAAGTCATTTGGCTCGCATCTGTCAACACAGCCGAGAAAAATACTGAAAATAACATGGCTAGCGTAGTAAATGCGTGCAAAAGCCGATATGATCAAAAGAAAATGAAACGGGAATTACTTATTTATTTATTTTAATTCTGACTGTTATCCCATTTCCCCTTTAACCAATTCTTTTGCCCCATGCGCGGAGCACTAACATAATATTATAATAATTAATTTACAAAATAAACTTAAACTAAAAAGAATACGGACCATGAGTCTGTAGATGTAATTTTAGTAATAAAAAAAACGGGAATTACTTAAGTAAAGTATCAGTTTTTTTTTGTTAAAATGACATAGAGCAGCTGTCATTTCTGATGCAGATGCTCTTATAATAGCCCAGCGATTTTTTTTAAATATCCAAAAGTCATTATTTAAATTTATATATTTATGAACATGAAATCTCATCTAGATATGTATGGACTTATCAAAATGTAGGGATAAGGGAAAGTCATTGCTTTCGAATTCCTTTAATAATGCTGCAAAAGCTTGCCGAGTCTTGTTATTCGTTTAGATAAAATCGTGGATAGATGCCAATCTAGCTTTGACAGTTATCAGGTTATCTATATGGGTATCGTGGAGTTTCAAAATGGCCGTCACATTGATTTATGCGGTTTTGTGTTTATTACCACGTTACCTTTTAATATTGATTCTGTTTCATGGTTATGAAACCAATTCATCAAAGACAAAATCAAAATCCATTTATCCTAGCTAATCTTAATATAAAGTCAACTAAATTTAAGCAAGGTACTTTTATTATGGTTACTTAACATCTAATAAAAATACTTTTTTGTAAATACAGAAATATTATACATACAAACACCCAGACTGATACTTACAAACAGACCATATTCATGCACACAAATGTTTATCATGTCGGAGATCGAACCCGGAAGCTTTGGAATAAAAACTGACTTCTTAACCATTACATATAGATATTGTTAATTGGTTATTCACCATGAGTCTTCATATACTCGTAACATCATTGTTAGATTATAATATTATTTTTATCTTTACGAATTATCTGATGGCGAATAAAGGCTAGAAAGTTTACACCTAATTAAAAGCGATCGGCAACTTGGTACATTAGCAATTCTAAATCAAACAATACTATCTATGTAGACCATCAGCTCGGCTATCTGTGCTCTATTGATACAGCCTTAATCCGGAAGGTCCCTATTAAAATGCATGGTTTCGATTGGAAGATACACGGCAAAAGGTCCGTAGGATTAGAAGGGTATGGGATTAATTTTGAGTTACTGGTAGCTTTCACTGGAGAGGCTTAAAGTATAGGAATCTTATAATATGTTATCGTCAATATTTTATTCCAGAGTACCTGGTCATACTGATTCTTAAAATAAACACCGATCCTACATAAGTATTATGTAAAGCTACCTTTATCGGCAGTTTTTGGAAACATTTATTATTTTATGTTTTTACCAAACTGGGAATAATTCAACTTGTGACCTTCACTTCGCGCTCTCCTCGCAGGATTAAACCCACGACCCCCTGATCCGGCCGAGGCCTTGAAGAACAAATAGATAAGTATTTTGTTTTGTATAAATACTTATCTATCTGTTTCGGCTGATTATTGTTTACATAGTTAACTGTTATGCACCGATTTTGTTGTGTGCAAATTATTAATTTCTGAGTTTTATTACAATTATAACTGACATTCACAGAACGCCATCAAGTTGAGCATGACGTCATTGATCTGACGCACTATCGCATAGTGGTTTTCCGCAGAGGCGGTCCTATTTCTGCTTGCATATACCAGTTCTACAAGACTGCTTCCATTCATTCACCATAACGTCTCAAGAGTAGAGCAACATGACGTAATAAATCAGAAGCGTGGGATACCTGTGTGATTGTTAATTCCGTGTCGGTGTTAATTCATAATTGCAATTGACAATTGCCGGCACTGAATTTAATTACCGGTCATAATGGTACCCAATTGAATTATATCATCGTTGTCTTTGGGTGAAAGTTTTAGGCCATGTGCTGGGTCACCTTTACTAGGTGGTAGACTCGATACTGAGTCGTCTAGGTAAGTACCACCGCAGTGCCAGATATCGTCCCGTGAAATAGGAGTAATTTGCACTTATATGTTTTGGGATGAGGGCACTGTAGCTAGTAAAATTACCGGGTATAAGACACCTAACATATGTTGTCTCGGGTGTCGGGAGATGTGCGGCATTGATGGAGAATAAAATAACTGTTTATGAGTTGTTGGTCTAAACTCAATCTGTGCCGCTGTGTCATGGTCAGGCGTATCACTTACCAGCAAGCGAATGTTTTGACCGTCCTGTATACTATGTAAATTAAAAGTTATTCGACTTCAAAATAATTCAATTGGGTATTTGACACCACTAATCGTTGACGCACTTTTTATGAACTGTAAAAAAGGAACGATTCCATATATTTTGTATGAGATTATTGAAACGTGACGTCATTGCTCACTAACATCAATTGACCTAATAGTTATTGGTTTCAGTGTATTTAAAAATACAATATTGCAATTAAACAAAAGTGTTCGATGAAACGACATGTGAAATAAAGTGCACTTTTATAAAAATAAGGTTTGGTATTTTATTGCGAATGGTGGAGAATACCAAATTCAATCACAACGAGACATGCTGTCATACCGACAAACCGGAGAAAAACCGGTCGCCAACACATTCTCTAACACCAGCTCTTTGCAATGAAGTTCCATTAAAAGTGGACATTCACTTCATAATTTATAGCGTCTTTTATAGCTACAAGCATTGAGATTTGCAATACGACTTTACAGTTAGTCAATACAGAATTATGCTCATTTTATCAGATTTCATCGTCTATAAATCGTATCAGCGTTTCTTAGAATAGAAACAAACGCCTAGGTCTAGGAAAAAATTAAACGAACGTAATAAAAGTCCACTTCAAAATAAAGGCCTCCCCTAATGGCAGCCATGTGGATCGATCCCTAACATTCAATATCCAGGAAATCCGCCACCTTTCCGCTATCTTACCTTATCGACGTATAAACATACTTATTTACTATACTTCGTGCAATACATATCATTCATGGAAACACCAGACACACACAAACGGTCATATTCTCGCATACAAATCTTGAAACTGCACTGATATCGAACCCGGGACCCTTGGTGTAGTAGCCGATATTTCAACATTTCATTACATGGGTCATCGAAGTATGTGGTTTCATTTTCGTCACACGTAAATAAATGGGTTGAGTGATGAATATTTTCTTATAAGGGATGTTTACTTATTTAAAAAATGTACTGAAATGCAACTGGAGAAATATCAATGTAGCGTCTTTTGTACGAGTTTGTATGTATAACGTCATTAGCGTGGGAACCTCAACCTTCCTATTTTGACTTCACCGGTTTACCCACTTACGATGACAGTAGACAACTATGTAACAATCTCAAACGTGAAACTGTAAATATATGATTCTAATGAAAAACATGTATCCGACACGTAAATTTTATGTTTTTTTATATCATTGTCGTTTCACTCTAAGGTAAAACAAAGATGCTTCTAATAAAGAATATCATAACCAAGTTAAGCAACTTTTGCAATGGTCGATCGCCATATGGGTGACCGAAAGTATCTCAATATCCCTTCGTGTTTCAGAAGGCATGTGTGCCCCGGATACACATGCCTTCTGAGCAATCTTCATCATAACGATGGTAGCAATATTATATTTTAATTAACACTTATCAATCCACATTAGCCTGTCTTGGTTGAATATGATTTTATGACTTAATGCCCAATCATTCCCTAGCCATGCATTGCTTTTGCTTTGCTTTGGTAAGTCCTATGCCTTACAGTGGCACGTAATTGTATAGTAAATTGATTTGTCAGGTAAACAAAACAACTGCAAATTTAACTGAAGTCATAAAAGAAGTTGACAAGCCAATCGACACCGTTAAAATGTCACCAGTTACGCAACCCTCCGTTGCCCATTCACTGTAATTAGTGTAGTTCCCACGGGCACGCGCATTCATCACGACTACCTCTTGTTTGCGATCGATTTGCTCTAAGATATTGTGACGTATTTGGGTATTTGCCGGGTTAATATATCAGCTAAGTACTTAAAGGCTGAGTACCCATTACATTCAGGTAGGGATACCAGATGACAGGAATTTTCCTGACATGTCCGGAATTGTAGCTCTCTGTCAGGGAAACGGAAAATATGTAATTGTCAGCAATTTTTAATAAAAGAAAAATATGAAATATATAATCGAACAGAACAGAGGAAAAAAAATATTCTAAAGAGCGGGTATTTACCTACTTTTACCCACTCATTTTGCAATAAATTTCCTGACTTCTAGTCAGGAAATTTATTGCAAAATCAGGGATTTTTTCAGGAAAAATTTTTTTCGGGCTTGGTAACCCTACATTCAGGTAGATTTAGTGCTAAACGTAAGCAAGTTGTGGCAGGGTCGGTCACGTTTGTCGTAGAACCGATGGCTGTTGGAGCACAAAAGCTCTGGAGCAAAGACCACGACTTGCGAAAGGTCGCAGGCGAAGACTGGATGAAATCTCATTCGTCACAGGTCTCATTTCACAAAATGAGTCTTTTACCTGGGGCGAATAAGATTTTTCGTAATAAAGGCGAATTTATCGCATAGAAGTTTCCGAGCGAACAATAAACTCTATGTTAGCGAGAATATTTTTAGTAAGATTTAAAGTGAAGTGGTGAAAACTTTCATTCAATCCGATTTACTTTAACCTTCCGATGACTGACGATGCTGTTTTAGTTCTTGCTTATGTTTGTGACATAAAAATATAATGTAATCTATTTTCAGAAGATGTTTTTATTACGTCTTTGTGACGATCTAAACTTATATTTGACTTATTAGAGCAGCAATGAAAGCGTGCGTCACTTTATCTTCGGCTAGCTTATAAGTCGTATACGTTGAAATAACTTTGTGGCAAATTAATAAAACGCCTAAAAGGATCTCCTGAAATATCCGGCTCGTTGGCTCGGTGCCAGACTTGCTTCGGTCATCTCTTAGATTAGAACATGTCGGTCTAGGGAAGTAACTTGGTAGTATTTTAACGTAGCTTTCAAAATTAACCAAATTAAGCATAAGAGCTGCATTTAATCTTTGTCGTTGTGACGAGTTGGAGGGCGCTGCTTGCCATTAGTGACTGTCCCATTTAGAAAATATACTTCTCTCTAATTTGCTTCGTTTGAACTTACATGTTAAATAACATACGCTAAGCGAAGTAAACAATTGTTAAAATCTTTGTTAAATTTGATAACAGCGAAATTCTTCAACGATAATTTGATTTTTTATTTTTCATTTCATGTGATGACGATTCCTTCTTTGCGTAAACTAGTAAGACTCTGAAAGAACTGAGAGAGGACTCTATAGCGTACCTGGCGTAGCGGTTCGTCAACCGAACACGCCGAGCAATTGTCGCAATGATCTATTATTTATGTTAATAAGTATCCCGGACTGTCAAGACGCTCACCTAATAAGTAAGTGATAAGCCTGACCATGACAGAGCGGCATTGAAGGAGATCAACAACTGATGATAGACAGAAATTATTCTCGATCATCGTCGCAGTGCGCCCGACACCCGAGTCAATAGATGTTACGTCTCTTATACCGGTAATTTCACTAACTACGGTGCTCTAATCCCGAAAAACCTAAGTGCAAATACTTCCATTTCACGACGATATCTGGTACTGCATGGTACCTACCTAGACGACTCAGTACCGTGTCTACCATCTAGTGAAACCTATCTTAGAAAAGCAGTCGTTAACACCCACCAATCCAACAAAAAGTGAACGAAATTTTTGAATTTAGTTTATTTTTAATAGTATAAAGGGGAGAACATATTTGGAATCATTTTATCATGGTCCATTCGGTCAAGTTGCCAATAACGCTTTGGCAACCCGCAGAACGATATCGATGGACACGATAATGTTTAGGGTTTAAGACGGGTTTAATGTGTTAAGATGATTTTACAAACATAATGTACTTTAATGTTATTTTTTTTGTTACAGATTTGCCCGGACTTAATAATGAAACACATTTTATAGGTAAGTACTCGTAGTAGTTTTCTTTTTTTCATTTTCATTTATTTTCGGTTTCAAGAATGATTTTTAATCGCTACTGCTAACGATAGGTAAATTGTTAAATTAATCATGAAAGACATCATAAAAAACTTTTTGTAAATCAAATGAAACTTAATTTAATTGTTATTCTTATGAAGAAAACATCTGTGCCGGAATAAGTAAATGTTCAATACTTAGCAATAATTTGTATCATTACATGCAACAATATCTATTAAATTGATTCCTAATGATGATGATTTCAAAAAATGTGGGCAATTGAAAAATCTATTTATATCGTTTAATGAAACGATATAAAGCTTTGGCATTGAATTCTCATAAAGCAAGAATTGATTTGAGTTCTATTAACTTTAATTTATTGTGAATGATTTTCATTAGGATCTCAAATTATTTTGATGATGTTTTTGGCATAAATATGAAGTTAAATTAAAATAATTGTAGTGTAAAACATCATGACGTACGTCACGCAAAATGTTTTTAGTATACTACTTTTGGTAGAATACCATGATATATATTGCTCATATAATCTTAACTTCGATACAAGGTCCCGTGAAATACGAGTGATATGCTTTTCTGGGGTTCGGATGCAGGCACTGTAGGTAGCTTTTTTTATTGAACAGAGGCAAACGAGCATACGGTTCACCTGATGGTAAGTGACACCGCCGCCATTTGCAAGACCTCAGGTCCCAGAAATGCGTTGCCGCCCTTGTGTATTCCCAAGATGATTAAACTTATGAGACATCACGACGACATCTGTCGTCTCGAGTGTGGGGAGGAAAGTATTGATTGGAAATAATAATTATATACATATACGGCATACCTAGTTATTGGGGGCTATTACCATTTCTATAGGTAAAAATGAAATGGGTTTTCTCCACCGTAGTATGTTTTTGTAGTATATCTGTGTATTGGGTTAATATTTGTGGAATAACTGGTACTCCTTGATAATATTTTAGAGTCGTATTATTTCTTAATTTTGACAAAGTTTATCCCATTTAATGAGATATTCATATTTTTAAGATTATTCAGTGAAAAGTCTATGTCATGAAGTATATTTTAATGTAAAGTTTAATTTAATACATTTATTTATTATTTGATGTGCAGGTTCATTTCATGTTGATGATTTGCTTCAACCACATGTATTTCAATGACATTTGGAACTTAAATAATGAAATAGAACGTACTCGTATCGAATAGATTTTGGAAATTTCAATTTATCGCTTTCTTGAGCGCTTTCACTTCTTGCCAACTGTGAGTTGTTTGTGTTGTGACCAAAATTTAAATCTTCAGTCATTGATACATTTTCAGATTCCTAGGTTGAAATTGCCATATATATTTTAATATTATTATTTATGTATGATTTGCCATACGCACTTGGAAGGAAACATTTGGGAAAGAACTTGAAATAAAGGTTTAATATAGTAAAGTATTTATTTCATATGAGTACTTTAACCATTACCTACTCGATACTTAATTATCGATACTAAAAACTTGGTATCGGATAAAGTATGAGTATGTACTCGCATTTACTCATATCGTTTCATTCCTAGGGAAACCAGGTTCGTGTAAATTTACTCGTATCTGGCTGTTATTTGACGAAAGTAAAGTCATTCAAAGCACGGTTCACTGTTCGTCGAACCAACTGTCATTTACGGTCGGCGAATCGTAGCTCGATATTCTGGTTACACTTTCGTATTGTAGCTTGTATGGCATTACATTAATCATCTGTTTTTACTTAAACTAACTACTAATTAGTTTTCCATTCCATGTAGATCATGTTATAAAACTATTTAATAGAAAATATTAATATATTGCTATATGTTAATTATTTTATAATAGGTATATTCTTACCTTAAGGAGACGGAAGAAGGAGAAGCTATGCTTTAGTCTTTTGATTTCTAAATCTATGACTCTGACTTCCATTCATGGAGTCCGTGGTTTGGATGAATTTTGAATTTTACCTCGATGTACGATGACGAATGAGGCAGCGAGGAAGAGATCGAATAATTTATCCGAACCTCCCTGTATATTGTGGAAATAGTTTGCCGGAGGTATTTGCTGAACAATACGACCTGGTGTCTTAAAAAAAGAGGGAATTCCCATATAAAAGCCGGCAACGGTTTTCAATGTCCTCTGGTATTGCAAATATACATGGGCGGCGGTGTCATTTACCATCAGATGAGCCGTTTGCTCTTCTGCCCCCTATAGCATATATTGTCTTATACTTACTAACAGAGTATAATGTCTTGTGTTATAAAGTATGACTTGAAACAGTTATTTAGCGAACACATAAGGTATGTACCATGAAAGTTATGGAAGTGGACGTGAGATTGGACCGTTCTGCACATTAAGTGAAGTACAGGACATACTGTGGCCTTGCGCGCTATATCTGGCAGGTCACTGAACCCGGTGATGGAGGCCATTTGTAATATCACCATAGCTTATGCATGATAATGTGTGCTAATTACTTATTGATTTGAGACGACCGTAATGATGTAACGGACAATAAATAAATTTAAATTTGATTGATGGGTTTATACCCAGTCATAGAAAATATGTTGCGCCAGTAAGGTTAGGTATATATTTTGAGAGTCTTTTTAACCATTCTTCAAAAGAAATACGATATGTTATGTAACAGTAAAATATGTTGAGCAGCATCAAAATTTTTTAATAATCAACAGGCAATTTCTTTGATTTCTTGGTACTTTGCTTACGTTTGTCGTTCCTTCCAATGATGTTATCATTGGTTCCTTCTGCATAATTAGTTTTTTAAATAGCTCCAAACCTGAGGCCGAACGTATAAAATATTTCCTGCGGGATTACCCTAATATCTTCTTTATTTTTGCATAGAAATAATGCAGTACTCTATCTTATCTGAAAGCAGTGTTATTACTGGATACATCTCTATGACACAAGTTCGTAATGACGTGACGCTTTGGCCTCTCATTACGATCACTACAGTAATTAAGAGCAACAATGGCTGCATTACAGACTTACACCATAGAAATTAAACTCATAAAGTGCTATATCGAAAAGATTACGTCAATAAGAATCATTCGGGAAACATAAAGCATTTTCTTCCGGAATTTCAATAAACTAACGTGAGTAACGCACCGGTTATTCGAGCAAGCCTTAACACATTAACTGCCATGTCAGTCACCGGTGACTGACAAATAATATTGTGGCTGGTTTGATGGCAGTCAAAGGGTTAATGAATATGAATGGGGCTTCCGAGCATAAGGCGTCCGATTATGATGTAACAGTGCACGAGATAGCTCCACCGCTTAGATCATATGCCAGTTACAATGAATAGATACGTCACAAGGTACTGGGACAGAAGGTACTCGTGTTAGACTCGATACTGAGTCGTCTAGGTAGGTTCCACCGCAGTGCCAGATATCGTCCCGTGAAACGGGAGTGTTATGCACTTTTGTATTTCGGAATGAATGCACTTAGTAAAAATACTGGGTATAAGAGACCTAACATCTGTTGTCTCTGGTGTCGGGTGCAGTGCGGTATTGACGGAGAATAATAACTGTCTATCAGTTGTTGGTCTCTTTCATTGTCGCTCTGGCATGGTTAGGTGTATCACTTACCATGATCTTGACCGTCCTGTACACTTTAACATAAAAAGGTACTAGGTAAAGGTACATTAAGAAATTAATTATTTCTTTTACTAAAAGTGTATATAAATATTTTTAAAAAACTAGTCTTGTTTTTGAAATAAATCTTCTCTCTTTGTCTCTTCAACCTGTCGCTCTGCTCATGGTAAGAAAACGGTAGATTTCCATAATACTTACTCTAATTATGCTTTACGCAACTTCTTTGTCAAATTAAGTGATATAAATAAAATTTTCCATGTAGATCTCGATTAAGGGATTCGATTTTCTTAATAAACGCAACTTACTGTATTTATGACAACAAGGGCAGCTTAGTCCGCTGCTGGATTAGGTCTCTTTTCTGCGCCAGATATCTCTCTTAGCTTCACCAGTTTTCTCATCCAACCTTCACCAGCGACCTCCAAGTCGTCTCACTATCGAGTCACAGGGCGTTCTACGCTACGCTTGAAACTACGCGTCTTCAGTCCAGAATTCATTGCTGCGTCAGCGGCAATAGGTTAAAGAATAGTTATGAATGTCAAATTATGATCTACCACTGGTTTGGACTGGTGTATCTTGTTATCTATTGATAAGTATCAGCAATTTTAAAATCAAATATGCGGTAGTACAAACCTCTTCAGCCGGAATACCTACCTACCTACCTAAATAAAAATCACAACTTATTATGATGGCTGAAATGCGCTTTCGACCACCTCTGTAGATGCGAGTAGGCAGAAAACTCCACGTTTGCAGTGACTGCTGACGCGTGCGCGTGGGTGGCATGCACCCGATGCAACTGTAACTAACTGTCGGTTAGTATGATAGTAGGCGACGATTGTAGCATTGTTCCGGCCGTTACACCGCTGACGAGGCGCTTTGCGACCACTCCACTGTCATCGAACTTCTACTTGTTGATTTGTTAGTAGTGTAGATTGCTTTGAATAATTCACCGGTTCATTATTGATATTGACGGTTGGACCAAAGTTTAAGGATTTTGTTACAGTTTTATCAAACACTTTGGATTGAATCCTCGTTGCGCGGTTAGGGGAAGGGAAAACAATATATTTTTATTTTTGAGGGGATAACGGTATTTCTTGTATTGTTTATGATAAACAAACATTTATGCGTCATGAATTCTCTGCGACTGCATAATTTACGTAAGTATTGAATCACTGTTATCTAAGTTTACATGATTTTTACTCGATATATCTTCACTCCTATAAATTGGGTAATCTTTTCTTTTGTGGTATGAAACCCTAAAATTATTTTATTAAACTTGTACAACGTTGTGTCTTATATTATTTAGCCGTGTCGTTTAATATGCAATATTGTGTTCGAATTTCCGAACGTTATTCGCCGTGAAGTCTTCTAATAGTGTAAAAAGCAACAATGGCGTCGGAATGCATTCTGCAGAGCATTAAATTTAGTTAGTTCCGAACGAGGGAACAAATAGACCGCAATGAGCCGTGCTGTCACGACGGTTGCGAGGAAAATGTCACCATATTTTAGATAAAACACATAGACCAATACAAACAACATGTTGACAAACACAAATGTTTGTACTGTATGGGATTCCAGTCCAGAACCACGGTGTAGAAGCCGACATCTCAACCAATACTCTACATGAGTCGCCTTTGCGAGTAGTGAATAATTTGGGTTTTCCGACTTTTTTGACGGAAACGAACAGCTGAATACTTACTTTTTGGTAATGAACTTTATTAGCTGAGTCTCTATGTCACACTAGGTAGAATGTTATTTGGAAGCGTGATGAGTATTTGAGTGGTCTGTTTAAAAATTCCATGCTAATATTATTATGCATTAAAAAATG